>QYTT01092154.1:1050-25750 GCA_006980735.1 Dasypogon diadema | reverse complement strand
GACTGAGGCTGCACGAGTATAGATTTTTATCCCTGTTGGCTTGGGTTTGAATCCCACACAGCACACGGCGATTTACCTGGGTACCAGCGGTTGAGGCAATTCTATACGGACAAAAATTGTACTCGTGAAGCCACTGGGATGTTGCAAAGTCATGATTTCATAGCAAAAAATTGTGGCTCCCTTACAACATTTGTCAGGTTAAAATTTCCCAATCTCCCTTTCCCCAATTTCCTTCCGCCTAAGCTGTGCTGTGTGCATTATAGGATTGTCTCTTAGGACATTGCTTAGGCAATACATTTAAAGAAAGACGTAAATGTTCTAGTCCTTTAATCAAGGCTAAAAGAAAATCATAGGTTATATGTGTAAAGGTACAAAATTACAAGTCAACAGCGAGTTAGTTTGAAAAAGATCCAGTCCGTAAAAGGCAAAGTTAGTTCTTCTTCTTATACTATTTTTTTATTTAAAAAAAATCACAATTATTGTTGTTCCTGTAGAAAAGATTTTCCCCGCTTTAGAAATTTCTTTTTAGAATCAGAATTATAGTCTTGATGGAATTAATTTAGAAAACGTGTTTTAGCGAACTTAACTAGATTTAATACAGATGACACTATTGGAGGTATTAAAGATCTCATAGATAATTTCCATCCATATCTACGTGAATATCCATGGAAAAGCCATGAGAAGTTCAAGTTGTTGTGAAGATTTTAGTGTAAATGTGCCAACAATACATCGCCTAAGGAATTTTCAGGAACAAGGTGTCCAAGCAAAGGAAATTACGACAGTCTTCGTAAATGAAATTCGATGGATCGTACTATGCATTGCATTACCCGAAAGTTAGGAAAATTTATATAGATATATTCCGAAGTATAAGCGATTTTCCTGACGGCAATATAGCTCTTCCCCATACTGCTAGGTTTACTTTGTAGAATAATCTTGAGCGTTCTGATATTTTCAACTCAAAAACCATTTTTTTAGATCGTATATCGATAAAAAAAAATTCCTTATAATTTCTTTGCATACTGCACTTTTACTACCGCCGTTTAAACCATAGATGAACCGCAGAGCGCTTCACACAAAGACTAAATACCAACATTTATTTGGTACCTTGATGAATGATATATTTTCTATTCACTTAAGAAGGTGCTTACCAATCTTGATGATCTTCATTGCTGAACTGTTTTAAGTGAACTGTGCTCTGTAGTGTATTCCAAATGTGTAGAGAAATGAAAGAGTAACTTCTATCTATTTCAAACTATAGAAAAAGTATTGGACTGTTGCATCACAGCCAAGATGTAGGAAATCATCACCACCATCCATATCATATATTTACCACCTTAGGACATTCACGGCGTTTGTTCTAATTAACGATATAAAAGAAGCATTTCAGGCGAAACAAAACGCCCTGCGTGCTTTTCTTGACATATATCATGCACCTAGAAATTATATAAAAACAAGGAAAGAAGCTATAATTGGTTTAGACCAATTATGTTATACGCTATAGACGTAGGGACGAAAAGGAAATAATGCGTTTGTAGTTAATTGTCCGCAGCTACTTATCCTTACTTATTCGCAGCTGACCTTCAAATCTGCAGGCAGTCCTACTATCCACAACCTGTCGACTCACTCTTTACTTTTAATTATGGACCCGCCATTTTGAATCTCCAAAATTTGACTCCAGATTCGAAATCAGCGACCTCCAAAAACCCATATGGACTTATTTTCATGATGATTAAGAAACTCTTGAAAAAGTTAACATTTACGACCGCCACATTTTATCCGCCATGTTGAGTTCTTAAGCGATAAGGTTAAATTCGTAATCATCAGAAAGTCCAATCCATCTTTTCAATCACGCAAATCTGAAAATAACGTCCGTAGTGTGTGGACAACATCAGGTAAATATGAAAACTGCCCCGAATTGAAGGTTTGGAAGTATATATCCGTCATTTTGCCAATATTACATTGACGTTTAGAAAATCTTGTCCACTATATTGGATCCGCCATTTTGAATTTAAAAAATCCGACCCTAGATTCGCAATCAGCTACCTCGAAAACCTATATATGCATATTGTCATGACCATCGCAAAAACTTTTGAAAAAAAATTCACATTAACGGCTTTAGAAAACAAAACTTTCATGTGACAACTCTATGAAATAGTTGCCAGATTTGGTTCATTTTCTGCTAAGATATTTAGGTTTCACTAAGGTATATGTGTGCCGAATTTTATCCAACTGCCTCGAAGCGTTCTCATTTTAGAAGAAAAGTATCGATTTTTTTTTATCTAGCTGTAGGCTTCATATGGCAACCCTATGAAGAAATTGCACAAATTGGCCCATTTACGAATTTGATCTTCCAATCTTAATAAGGTATCTATGTACCAAATTTCAACTCTCTAGTTTAAGGCGTTCTGGAGATAATGCATGGACGGACAGACAGACGGACATCTATTAAACGTTTTCTTTTCTTCTCCCTTTAATGGCAATATAGTTTATTTCTGTGTACCATGAGTATTTTTATGCTTTACAAACGTTTGCTTAAACTTATAATACCCTACACAGAGGCTATAAACATAAGCAAAACCAATGTGCAAATACCATTAAATCAATGTACTGGCAATCGATAGGGCATTAATGTTACCTAAAATATTTATTAATTATGAGCCGTGGGGACTAAAAGTGCTAAGACTGTTGATGGGTCTCTTTTCAAAAAAATTCACTCTATGGTGTGATGGGCGAAGTTGAGAATATTAACTGGAATAAGTGATCTTAACATGTACTGATGTTAGAAAGGCGATCCTTAAGGGGAAAATACGCTACATAATAAGCTTTTATCTAAATCGCGCGCTAACATAAGTACGCCGTATTATTGTGGAGACCGAGATAGTAATGCTATACATATAAGCGTAAAATGAACCAAGTATTATACCTTCCAAAAGGCACCATATAATTAATTTATAAAGTCTGGCAGTTTTAGATGGTATATAGTCACGTAATATTCCGAAGATATCCAAGGTTATCCTGAATGGATATCCCTGTCATTGCAATTTTATCAGAATTCAGTTCGAAATGACGTACTATTTTACACCATATTTCCTACTGTGTTAGATTCAATACACCATCGTGGAAAATGTTTTTGTCGATTTGAATTGGAAGCAGAACGATGTGGGCAAAATATCTCGGTTAAGTCTGGAATGAAGGATTTCCAACTAGTCTTGAAATTTTACACAATTCGTTCAAGTTTGTATAAAAACAAACCGAGGTATGTGGAAGCTTTGTGCTTCGTTCTTTCAGTATTGTCATTGGTTTTCGCTAAAAAAATGTACCGATCCATCTTTTTGGGTACATCTGAAGCAAAAGTTCGGCCTTAGACTTGAATTTGGAATCCAGTGCTTTTACGTCGACTGTATACGTCCACCTAGATGTTAATCGACGTCGTAGGTATTAAAAGCTTTTAATGTAGTCTTTCTGTCTCATAGTATAAAAACCTTTGCATTTCTAAATTACTTTGAGTTTTGGTTTTCTACTTCAAACTCAAAAATACATATTTCTGACTGAGGTTACTCCTGAGCAAGCCTTGTTTGTTGGCTCAAAGTTGCTGCTTTCAATAACCTTAGTCAGTCCAGTACACGTCCCCTGTTAGCAATGCTTGGAGAATTGGCACATTGTTAGAGCACTCAAAAACCTTGGGCATGTAGTCCGCGTGAGCCATTATAAACCCACAGAAGTTCCTTAGCTGCATGATTTCTGCATATAATCGCTTCGAGCTCCCTACTTCATCTAAGCCACCCACCAGCTTTATTTGAATACTATTGGTTGATACTATTCTGCTAATGGCACTTGTACTTGCGAAGCCAGTGGGTAATCTGGTGGTATTTCATACTGCAATCTGTGGATTAACTTGCATTATTCGTCTGGTAAAATAATAATAATTGTTAATCTCTTCTTCCATGAAATTTCTTTCTGCCCAACTAGTGTTTTCTCCTGAATTTGGGGTACAACTTAGGCTCGATGAATTTAAATTAGGTGGGAGTTTTAATGGCTCGAATTGAAGTACTTTTAGAGACTCCTTCAATATCAAGGAAAGGTGTCTACTTTTTGCTTAGTGTATTCTACTCTCTGAATTGTATGGAAGAGATTGCTTCTTTGGTCACTGTTTGTGATGTGTCTTCCCTATATGTATGTTTCTCATTGCTTTGGGTATGAATATGATTTGAATTTGATTCACCACACATCTGTTATAGACATTAAGGTGATAAAAACCTCCCTTCGAATGAGAACTATAGCTTGGAGCATATCTAGCTCTAAATCATTTTAGGGAACAAGTGGACTTCAATATCTTACTACAGAAAAATAGGACATACACCGTCTCTTCCTAGTACGTTATTGGGTGTACATCAGTCTGTACTGTGATTCTAATAATTCCACAGGCCTTCAAATTACCCTCATGGTCATGGTGCCTGCAAAACTTTTCATTGCTTCTTTTAAGGTAGTGCCTAAGTTCAGGGGGCAACCATGGTACCCAGATAAATCACCGCGCCCTGTGTATGATTAACACCCACGTCCACAGAAGAGAAAACCTGCAAACTTACTCTTCAGCCGGCCACCGATATGGCTTCATAGAAAGATTTCTGTAATCCCTTTTTCCTTCTTTTTTAAAAAAAGTTTACAATAAATTTTAGAGGCCCATTACAAACTTGAAGCCCATTAGATCTATCAAATATAATGGGACTTTTTTATTTACTATAACGGGCAATAAGGACGAAATTCCTAATTACAAACCAATAGCAAAATTATCCTATAGACCCAAACTGTTACAGTCGATAGGTCTCTCTCAGGTGTCTTCGCAATGTAAGGAAATTCTTTCGTCGAGTCAGCATGGCTTTGTATCAGGCAGGTGTACTACAACGAACTTATTGGATCACCTCCAAGATAATATCTGGTTTTGGCAACAATCTACAAGCAGATTGTATTTATACAGACTTTATGTAAGGCCTTTGATAAACTGTCGCATTCGGTCATCTTGCTTAAACTGCGGAAACTTGGATTTTCAGCTTTATTCCTGAGATGGGTTCAGTCATATCTGTCTGAGTGATCATATCAGGTGCCTTTTCGTGGCTTTCAGTCTAGTGTTACAAAATCCACTTCTGGGGTGCCTCAAGGTAGTCGTATTGGTCCTCTTATCTTTGTATTTTTTATTCCTGGTGTGTGCACAATAAATTGGAACTCAACACAAATAAGTGTCAGAGGTCATGTCGTTTGGACACTTTTTAATTTTCTATGTTCCTTTGTTGGTTTGGTCTTGTTATCAGTTTGGTTAATTTTACTAATGTGTGAGTGCTTAATGTGGAGATAGGTAAATGGTTCTTGGCTCCACGCTGAGAAGTTATTAATACCGGGTAGAAAATAGAAAACGCTAAAAAAAGGACGCAACAGCTACTGAAAACAACACGTTTAATTTCCTCCATATTTTTGCGATATTGAAATTTTTTTCAAAACAAGCACAAGTAAATTGTATTCCTCTTTAATTTTCCCGCCTAGTGGCTCTGCATTTCCAGCTCACACAATATATACAGATAGATATATTTATTATGGGAAATACCCAACTCTGCATTAATGTTGTTAGCTGAAATTAATCCTTCCAGGGAAAGATGAAGCTAATGTTTAGAGATTTAGAGAGTCCTGTGTTTTTTGTTCTTTTATACCATTTGCAAAAAGTAAAGCAAATTTGCCAGTTCATTTTATTTTTAAAATCGTTAAAAAGGCTGAACCTTTTTTGATCCTGAGCGACTTATTTGCTTCCACTTTTAAGTTCATATACAAGAGATATGTAAGGTATGCTTTTCTTTCCGGAACAAAATAATCGGATTAGGTTTTTAGAATCACAAACAAGGGATAGAAGGAAAATAGATTTTAATACCGCTCTAATTGGATTCCATTCATCTGCCGGCAGTAGCAGTAGCAGCAGCAGTTACATCGAAATCAACTGGTTCAACACACTAAATGGGCACTAACACAGAATCTTCACCTCGCTTAAAGCTTATCTTGTGTAACTTAATCTCCCACTCACTTTTCTAAGGACTAAATTATTTTCACACCTTCACGACAACACAACGAGTGAAAAACGTGCACTTTTTTAAGGATCTGGCTGTATCACCACAATACAGTGCGACGTTCGCTGTTATATAGCTACGAAAAAACCGCAGAGGAAACTTTTTTCTGTAAATGGAACAAAACTTGACAAGAAATCCTCAGTAGCTTTTCTCGGGCCAGTAAACCCACTAAAACACAACACACGAGGGTAAAACCTTATTTTATTTTTTCTGGGAACGAACTCCCTTTGCATATGATTATTTAAATGGATTTTCTTGTTTCTTCCTTTTTTGTATGAATTCACAGGATTCCACCAAACTGAAATATTTTTGCATGAATTTCCACAGAAAAGAGTTGAAACGTTTAAACCCGGGAAAAACTCGTTTTGTATCTACGAAAATTTGCCACGTCCGAGAAAAATACAACTTGACCGTGCAGGGTAGACCACAGTTTGCCTCACTGGACTCGACCGTAACTTCAGCACACAAAGACCGGAATTTAGAAAACCGCTTTTGTAACCCGAAACAGTAATATCCCACCGCAGATGGATAGAAAACTAGGACTGCTCCATGGAGTCTGTATGTAGCAATGTCAAAGTTGGGCGCTCCCGACCAGACAGCTTTTGAGGGGAATTGGGCATCTCACGCATGTCTAGCGGGATGCCGCTTCCTTCCATTTGATATGCTTCCTGAATCTAAGGATCAAATTTTCGACAGATGAATCAAATCACTACAGCGGACCATTGTTCCATCTCCATGAAAGAATTCAACATAACGGTATACACACGGGAGCTTTAAAGCTCAGATCCACCCTTAATTGGAATCTGGATGTATTTTCCATAACTGGAATAACTTTAAATCGAACACTTTTCTGGAAGCTGGCGAGAGCACTTCCAGGTACCCTTCTGCCATCCAACGTATGAGTTAAGCTCATTTTCCAATGATACATTTTCCTTTGAAATCAAGGATCAAGGATACGAATGCACATGACCGGTCCTTCCACCCCATCATCTGTCATTTGTCCGGTATATCCTGTTTACTGCTACAGAGGGAAAAGCTTAGTAAAGCACAAATCAGCCGCAAAATAGGTTTCGCGCCCTTTTTCCACAGACCCGCTTTTCTGACTTTTTAACCCTTCTGCCACGGGGTGGAAGGGTGCGTGTTTGTTTATCCGAACGAAGCAATTTTCCACCTCCTAAAACCTCATAGTTTGCATTTATGGAATCATTTGTATACTGCCCTAATTCTGTGCGTGTGGCAGCATGTGCTTACGCGTTCGACAGCATAATGTGGAAGGCAATTTTTTACGCCGGGAGACCTCAGAACTTTTTTGTCGTTTTATTTTTGTTGGTGCTCTCTGTACTTTCCCAGCTTCTTGTAGCAACCACCAACCACGTGCTTTAATCATAACAAGTTCGTTGTCACGTATTTAATTTTTAGCACGAGGGAAATTTGAGCCCAACTTGCCCTTTTGCCTTTTTTCCTGGAAAAAATGGCTTTTTCGCAATTCTCTCAATGTATTCCATGGTGCGTCACGTCATTTTAATATTCTGTCGTAAAGGATGGAAATTATCGCGTCCTCGGTTGTTATTAATTTTTTTTTTTTGGCTCTATCCCTAGCCTGGGATAAACACAGATTACTTTTACACGGCAGCTTTAAAACGTTTAATGGCGCTTTAATGTACCGCCCTTTTGCAATGTCCCCATTCCCTATAATTCCTTTGTCCGGGGTTTAATTTGAAATTCTAATTAAATGTGGACGCAAATTTTAATAAACTCTGTGACAAATTGAGTTTATTTGGAGGACTCGGGCCTTAGTACCATGGGAAATATAGACGAATGGACATATGATTGATTGGTACACTGCTAGGTAAGAGTTCTCCAAACTGGTGGAATACAGAAGTGTTATATCAGTGCTTTAAAAGTTTTTGGGATGATAATTTCCTTCAGTTTTTCTAATCAAATATTTAAATTGTAAAAAATTTTCAAATTTGTAAGATTCCCTCGATCCAAAGTGGTACCTACTGGTTTTGCATTTTTAGTCAGTAGTCACCAGTCAGCAAATAACGTTGTGTACCTTATTCCGTGTCATATTCACTCCTAATCAAGAGACACAACTTCAGCTCAGCCGGAAAATATTGTCGTGGGTGTTATTTTCTGCAGTTATTGCAGCTGAATCTCTTTCTACGCTGTTTTCTTTTAAACGATTTCTTTATTTTAGGAGACTTTTCCACGCAATTTGCTTTCTATTACGCGGTTTTTCAACCTATTTTGCTTAATACGGTTACCAATTATATACGCACCAGTACCAGTTATAAGTAGAACCTTTCCCTTAAGTATTCTTAAAGGAAAAAATGAAAGGTAAAAATTTTCAGCGCAATTTACATTTACACGGTTTTATTACACGATTTACTTACTTTTACGTGTTTTCTTACTTTTACGTCGTACGCATCCATTGCAGGTAAAAATTAAAAAAAAAAGCGAAAGACATGAATCCGTGATTTTCTCATAAGGTGTTCGAACATTTTTGAAGAATTTAGAATGGGCGTGGGTGTTTTTCAGAAATTTTTAGGGGAAAGGACATACCGGTTAGTACTAGGCTAGCAATGATCTTACATTACATTAGCTACGAATGATCCATATCATAATCTAATACATACATTGAAGGTGGGCGCCATACTGGGATGCAATGCAATAAAATGCGATTAAAATGTAACTGAGACAGTCAAAGGTAGCTCAGATTTAAATAAAAAATGTCACACTATATTCAATTTGGTTGGAACGTACATATGACGTGTTGCATAAAGTTGCATGCACGTTTCTTAGCACGCGCAACGATGTATAATGTGATATAAATGTTTCATCCGATTTGAATTTTGCGATATATATAATTTTTTAGTAAAATAACACTATCAATAAAACAAAACTTGTCTAATTGAATAAAATCGTTATTTTTTACATCGACTAGAATTTTAATATTTCGTTGGACCACCAATAACTTAAAATATCCTATTTTCATTAATTGCGCAAACTGGATTAATATTTCAAGGGATATATTTTTGCAGGCATCTTTTACTGCTTCTTTAAGTTCCTTTGTACTGCTGTATTGTTTTCCGCCACGCTACACCTTTCGTGGTAATATTTCCCAAAGACTTTCTACTGGATTTGAATCCGGAATTGAATTGAAAAATTTCCTCCTCAGCATTCTATTCGCAGACTTCTTTTCGTGGAGAATTTTTTTCGCATGTAATTTTTTTTCTTTCGGCTTTTTCGAAAATAATTCTGTTTTTGGCAATATTTTCGCATTCAATTTTTGGGCAGCGAATTATTTTCGCTTCAGATAATATTTTGGTTTTTAATAAATCTCGCGCCCTATACCTTTTAAGTAATCAATTATATTGTCGTCTTCAAATCTATTTACAATTGTTTTAACCCTTATGTCAAACCCTTGGTACAGGTGTACCAAATCAAATTTTGAACGGATCTCTTTGATGGAAGTTGTTAGCCTAGTGGGCTGAAAACTCATGATATCCTCTATCAATGTATTGTAAATCGAAAACACAAAAAATATATATGCGTTGGTAGACTACATGTGGTTGGGCGTGGCTAAAGGAAATATCATATGCCAACGAAACCCTTGGTACAGGTGTACCAATACATTCACAGAATACTTTTTTTGAATACTTTTGGGGTTTTCCAGAAAATGACGATAGGAAATACATAAGCCGATTTAGTTATTAGTTGGAGAGCATAGAAAATATCGTCAATGCTTTTAGTTGAAGTGAATTGTGGTTTTTGTGATCTTGATATTTAGTACAACATAGTTTTTGCTGCGGTAAGTTATTTATGGCGCTATAAAAAATCGTGCTTGTGTTTTTGTATTCTATATATTTCTTAATTTTGTTTAGGATTTGTATTTCTGTCTTCAGTAAAAGTTTTGTTGCCATTGATACGATTGATGCAGTTGAAATGGAAATTCTTAATCGACTTGATTCTGTCAATGAAGAAGAAAGGACAAGGTTACAACAGCGTATTACTGAGCTCATTGGCAATGATGTAGTCGAGGTTTTAACAATGAATCCACTGCCGCAGTCAGAGCAGCTGCATTCATCAAGTGAGATGGAAACTCACAGTGATAGTAGAGATCCGGATTATCGACCGGAAGAAGAGGCATCTGATATTGAATCAGAATGCGATATCGAAATTGAGGGATTAAGCAGTAGCTAAACTGTAGCTTTGAACAAATCGTCTTACCTGGGTTACATACACACAATTCTGTAAAATCTTTACTTATATACACGAAAAAACTACAAAAAATGTTCTGTTTTCAGCACTGGTACAGGTGTACCAAGGGTTTCGTTAGAAGGTGTTGCAACAAGGGTTTGACACAAGGGTTAATTTTAACGTCAATATCTTTATACTTTTTCATTTTCTTTGGAGACTCGACTCCTGTGTTTACTTGGCCAAGTATTAACTCTATTTTAGATTGCTCTGTATTAATACAGTCTATAAATTTCCAAAATGATTGATGGCTTTCACATAGCACCTTAAAACCTCTATGCCATCCTTCTATACTTCTAAGAGTACGCGGCAGATTCATTTTCACAAATTCGTAGCAATTCCAATTTTTATGGGAAAAAATGGATTCACGAGGTTTATTGCCTGTGAGGCGTCTTATCCATGTATATCTTCAAAATAGTCAACTACTAGAAGGTTTTTTGAGGGAAATTCTTCAGAGTTAACAAGTTCTTTATACATATGCTATATATTTTCATCTTCGCCGTATAGACGAGCTAAGCCAAAATGTTGGATTTTTCTCCATATAAGTACACTGAGTAAAGTGGAATAAACAACCACGATTTTTGGTATGCGAAAATGAGAAGGCAGCAGCATTTATAATTGCTTTTTCAAAATCAGCCATTATCGAAACTGGGTTAAGATTTTTGTTAATTTCCTTAAGCATGTGGAAAAAATAGCCTTATAAGTTACCTCCGTTTTGTTTGGAAATAAAGCGAATACTAATGGCAACACATAGCCCCCAATAGTTTCATGAACAGTAAAAATCTGAGCGAACAAAGGTGGACAGCAGTCAAAAGTACCATCGCAATACCAACGTTGTGTTCGTGCCAACACAGAAGAATTTTTTTTTTGGTTCCAAAAATTAAATATTTCTATTCTATTGGACCACTATCATATAACAAAAATGGTTCATTTCTGTTGGATAACGTGTCTGATTCAGATAATTTTAAAGCAGCCCTAGAAGTTACAGCCTGAGACACATCTGCTAATTTCCTTTTCCTTCCAATTGCCTTTTTAATTAAATCCACCTGAGGTAATTTTGATGTTGTTGCATAATTTAATTCCTTAGAAATATTCGCCATCAACTGAGTTGAGCCTTCAATTATTGTCTCAGCTTTTCTTTTTAAATTGTTAATAACTTTTCCAGCCAACATTTTTGCTTTATCAGGGGAGTGATTATGTTCACCAATTACTTTTAGGATGATCTTCTCTGAATGCACTTGCGCGCGACAGGTAAATTTATTGAAAAATTCGCACTTCCAATATGTTTTTTCTTCTATTACGCGATCTTTTACATAAAGAAAATTATTATAATTCAATTTATACCGTCCTCGATTAGTTTTTATTAATTCCGTTCTCGATAAGCTAACGATCGTGTTGAACAAATTACAACCTGAGTTGAAATGAAAATACTTTTATTAGTTTTGTAAAAATTCTCGATCTAATACAATCAACACTAGTAAACAGACAGTTCACACATGTATACATTATATATAAGCTGAAAATATGCCGTTGAATTTAAAAAAAAAAAAAAACTTGTCTTCTTCAGGCTGCATTGCATTGAGTTATATTCACACACTGTTAAATTTTATAACCTGGCTAAAATGTTTAATATTTATTTTTTCGCTTCAATCGATCACAATTTCATTATGATAGTTTTATTTATTTATTTATCAATAAATGCTTTAGCGAAAATGTTGCCAAAAACAAACTAATTTTAGATTGAATTGAAAGAGCAATGATTTCATGCAAAATAAATGTTCTTCGAAAAAATTTACGCTAATAAAAACACACTAAAAAATTGGTTCGAAATGTTTGCGGCAACATAAATGGGGTACAATTGCCAATTCAGCAATTCGATTCCTTTGGTCGTGAACCGGACTTTAGTATCCTTGGTAGGAAAAGTTTTAGTAAAAAGGCAAATCCCAAAATCACAGAAAGATAGAAATCGATAATGCACCGAATGGTCGCTTCAGAAAAGAAAATTTCAGTCGAAATAGAGAGAGGTCTTAATGTTGAAATAAGTAAAAAATGCGTTCAATAAATATTGGCAAGAAGTGGTAAATTTAAGTAGACAAAACCGGCCAAAAAGCCAATGGTTACACGAAAATATTCTCATTGAATTTGCTCGCCACAATATGGGATGGGATAAAGGGTCGCCCAATTAAAACTTTTCTGATGAAAGAAAGTTTAATTTAGATTGCTGTGACGGTTGCTAATTTTATTGGCATGACTTATGAAAAATAATGAGGTGGAATTCAGTCATAATTTCGATGGTGGCACGCTAATAGTATAGCCAGCATTCAGTACTTATGTCTGGTCATATATTGAACTTGAACAAAAATAAAGGTAAAATATTACATAGACTCCCTGGAATATGTTCTGACTGATTTTGCAGTTGGTAATAATTTTGAAGGTTGAATTTATCATAAATGCAGAACATTGCAATAAATAATTTACTCCCAGATTTCTGCACATTGCAAGAGTATTCTTTCTTCCAACCAGCATAACTTTGTATCTGGCAGATCTACTACCACGAACCTATTAGAATTTACTTCTAATGCAATCACTGGTTTTGGTAACAATTTGCAGACCGACTGCATATACACTGCAAAGCTTTTGACAAACTTTCTCATTCGGCTATTATGCTGAAATTTCGGAAGCTTAGATTTCCAGCTATAATTTTAAAGTGGATCCATTCCTACTTGTCCGAGAGGTCCTACCAGGTACTATTCCGTGGGTCCCGCTCAAGAGTCATTGAAGCCACATCTGGTGTGCCCCAGGGAAGTTATCTTGGCCCCCTTATTTTCGTTATCTCTATTGATGACATTGTTTGCCTATTGCGACACTCCAAAGTGTTGATCTACGCTGATGATATGAAGATCATATATAGGTGATGTAGGTGACCACGTTTCCCTTCAGATGGACTTGAACGTTTTCCACAACTGGTGTAAACAAAATGATTTAGAACTTAACATAAATAAATGTGAGGTTATGTCGTTCTACAGAAACCGCGCTCCTTTTCTTAATGACTACGCCTTCTCCGATAACATTATTCCTCGCGTGCAGTCTGTTAAGGATTTGGGTGTCATTCTCGATTCCAAGTTGGATTTTATTTCTCATATTGTTTTTAGAGGCAACATCGTACTCGGTTTTATTAAGCGGTGGTCCAAGAAGTTCACTGATCTTCGTGTTGCACTAACTTTGTTTAATTCATTCGTGAGGCCGCTGCTGGAGTATGCGTCTCAGGACTGGAACCCTTTCTATGCTGTCCACATTGCTCGTATAGAGTCCGTCCAGCGCACCTTCGTTAGGTTTGCTCTCAGGGATCTTCCTTGGAATGACCCTCTCATTCTTCCTCCTTATCAGGAGCGCCTAGTACTGCTCAATCTGGATTCGTTGGAGAAACGACGTAGAATTGCTGATATTTTTTTTTTGTCCACCAACTATTAAACTCCTACATTGACTCTCCGGTACTCCGTGAGGAGGTTTTCTTTAGGGTTAATGGTCACGGCTTTACACGCGTCCCTCTTTTAAATGCGAACTCTTCGAGGACTAACTATGGGAGACATAAACCTATTAACCGCATATGTATGGTTTTTAATCGTGTTGGGGAGCATTTTGATTTGAGTGTCTCTAAGCATGTTCACATTTCATACCAAAAATTGTGGCTACTTACTTGTAACATTTGTCAGGTTAAGATTTGCCAATCTCCTCTTCCACAGAATTTCCTTCCGCCTAAACTGTGCCTCGTGAATCATGGGTTGTTCATTGAGCTTACGCAATACCTAAAAAAATCATTCCACATGTAAACCAATCAGGAATCGAACAATGATAACAATATAGTTTTCTTTTGAAAATATTAGAGAAAACCATGGATGAGTGCATTCAAAGCCTTTACTTTTCCTTTCTTTCTTTCTTTTTCTTACTACATATAAAAAATGTGCGGAACAAAAAGATAAATTAACAGTGTTCGTTCTTCACGAAATGGTCTTGTTAATAAGGAAAGCAAAGTAGCGAGTGCATCTTTGATGTTTCTATCAACATGATTGGAGCCTTAAATAGTTTAAATTTCCAACTCAGTATCCATTATCTGCCGTGTTGGATTTGTCATTAATAAAATGTATAAACGCAATGTCGTGCCATAAAGTTTTACGACCATAGTAAAAGGCGAATACGTGCAAGTTGGGATCGTTTGTTCCCTTCTACAGCCAGGTAGTGCCCGATTATCCTATCAGACTTTTAAGAGAAATGGAGTTTTATACTCTGCAATATAGTTACGATTGACAAAGGTAAGGGCTGCAAAACTTGTACATTGATAGTAGATTATTTTATTTATTAATGGTGGCTGCATATAAATTATAGTTATAAGAAAATACAGACGACTTGAAGCCTAGACAATCTGTGTTAAGGTAAGAAGTAGCCTTAAAAATGAATATCTAGAATAACAACAGACTGCAAACTGACAAAAGGCAAAATTTAGACAGGAAAATACGGAAAGCACTTTCCATGTGTTCTAATGTTTGTCTTCGTGACTTGTAGGATTGGATAGATAATTTAATCATACATCAATCTGTCTCAAGTGCTGTTACAACAAAGAATATAAAGTGAGTAAAACTAAAAAACCTGTACCCAGGATTTTAAGGCATATTTAGCAAAAAGATAAATTGTCTTCTTCTTTCCAATTTGTTGGTATTTAGTAACTCATTAAGGGTTGATTTAAACAGACGACACGACACGACACGACATGGCACGTATCGATATCGACAAGCCAAACATTTTTTCTTGTGTATTTTCATACTATTATTCAGATTGGGAGGAAGTGTAATGGCAACGACACGACAAATTTGCCAAAATGTCGATGGATATTTTTTCAAGGTAATTCCCAGTGGCACTTTACGTTTTGCCTGCGGACATTTTAATTTTCATTTAGAGATATCAGTTTAATAAATTTTAATTTAATGTTTCTCTGAAGATATAGATAAAATAATTATCAAACTAGTTATGATTCATTCTGAAGAACTGAACAAATTTTTATTCACCATCTAGAAGTTCCAAATGGAGAATAAAATTCCCTTTTCTCCTTTTTATGTTTAAAATCGATATGTATCTCTCATTGAGTGAATTTGTTACTATATAGGTAATAATCTCAATGGATTGGGAACCGCACTGCAAATACTCTGATTGGAATCTTCAAATCCATGAATTCAAACTTTTGTATGAGTTCTACTCGTTTCCGACGCTACAGCGTTGCAGCAAATAGTTATTAGACAGTAACTATTTCAATCTTGCAACATATATAAAACCATTAAGGTCAATATATTTATCTGATCGACAAAACCATTTAGCAGCGTATTCTACAGACTTCAAGGATCCAAAATTACAAAATTTAAAAGCATTTAAATGCTCAAAATGTTGAAAAAAAAACTAAGATTATCTTACGCAGCCAAGGTTTATTATAAGCCTATCGTGTCGGGTCGTATCGGTGTATGTGAATATTCAAGCAAATATGTTGCATGGTTGTTTGCCGGTGTCGTTACGTGTCATGTCGTCAATCAATCCTAAGAACTGATACACACTAACGACGCCACACATAGTGGTATCATCAAGACAAACTTGTGTATTTTAATACTTCTGTTCACATTGGAAGAAAGTGTAACGGCAACGACACGACAAATTTGAGAAAATGTCGGTACATATCTTTTGAAAGTAATTGCCAGCGATACTTTTCGTTTTGTCATTGGATATTTTAATGTTCAATTAGAGTTTTTATTGATTGGACAACAGAAAGTTGAATTTAATTGAATACTTATGTAAACTTTCAGTAACTTTTCTGAATATCGTTCGCCTTCAATAAACTTCTGAAGTTTTTCTTCATGAAAGAGAAAACTAAATAATAAAGTAGATTGAAAAAACAGATGATAAAGTGCGAATCGTCTTCCACCAAGGGGGATATTGCGGACAAACAACATGTGGGAAATCTTCATTAACAAAATTGATAAAAAGAAGAATTACGCACAAACATATAAAAATCATTCTCTTGCGTTTTGTAAGACACAAATAATAAGAGTAAATTTTACATTTTCAGGTCGGATGGAAGAATAACTATTGTGAAATGGATGAAAAAAAAACTGTTGTGCGACAACCAAATCGATGGAGTAGTTGCCTTGTATGCAACTACATGGGAACTCATGGAGTGGGTGAATTTTGTGTTTTTGAAAGTAATATGAACCATAAGTACCTTAAAAAGTGACTAGATATTTACCCAAGGTAATGATCCAAAACGTACGACACTGAATATTAAATTATGACTGCTTTATAATACCAACGAACATTAACAACATTATTTATGTTGGTTGATAATACTCCCCACACCACTGCAGACCATAGATGTTAACTGTTACAATACCTAAGAACCAAATAATATAAAGAAATACAATCCCTTCTGAATCCTTCCCATAACAACATCATTCCCATTAAATTTTCCCACATTCATTTCATAAGAAAATTTTATTTTTCCCAACCAAGAAATCAGACGCAAACTTAATCCACGTTTCCGCTCTCCAGAATTTTATGCTTAACTTGCGTCTGCACTCGCGAATTTCTGGAAAACTTCGCGATTCCCATTACGAGTAATTCACGTTGAATTTTACACGATCAGCGGTTCCCATCGTCGGATTGAGGTACCCGACAGGTCAAACAAAATTCTAAAAGGAGAGTTCTAATTTTGATCCCGCGAGGAAAGGTTGTAATTTTTGATTCGGTCGATCAGGTGAAAATAGTGTTTGTAATAAAAGTTTGTATCAGATGTGTTCAGTTTGTGATAGTTAAGTGTAAACTTCATTTTTGAAAGATAACGTGGAATAAAAAAGAGGCATTATTAGAGATTGGGTGTTTTTATTGAATATTCCTTTAAATATTTTTTTTTCTCGATCTCCAAGAGTGAGATCAAAACTGTTAACCCCATAAAACATCTCTGGGATATCCGGGAAAAGAACAAGGAAATATAACAATTCGGAACAAAACTGGTTTAAAAATGGCGTTGCACGCCGCCGTATGAATTACAAAATCGAACACGAGTAAATTAATTGATATATCCATTTTTGAGGAAGGCACAACAGGCTCTCGAGTCTCTCAAAATCAACAATATATATCTTGCTTACCTTCTTGAATTGATTGCGCTCGGCAATTACTATCATTTATCTACGAAACCACCTACAATTTTTCAATGCATACTTGTCCCCTTTGTTGAGTTCCCGTAATTGCTCATCATTCCAGGTTCATTTGTTAACCCATTTACGTGAAGTACCAATCCACAAAATGCTTTAAGAAAATCACTTGACTTCATTCAATTCAGAAATCCCCGCTTAAAGGGTTCTATTCTATCATCAAAAGGCATTCAAACGACGATACTCTCCCACCAAAGGAGACTTTCTTGTCAGCTTTAAAAGGGTTCGTGACGTAATAATGAAATGAGAAAAATGCAAATTTGTTAAAGAATTCCCGGGAGGAGACCTACAGATTTATTTTTGCCCGAATCGCTGGAGATGTTGACTGATATTACTCTATGTAGGAAGAAGAAGTCGTATTCAATTTTTGAAGTATAAGTATACAATTTACCTTAAATTCGTGAAGTAAACACTTCCACTTCTGTTTCTGTCACAATTAACGTCCAAACCGAAGTTTTCACTTTAATTTCAGGATATAATAATTTTCAAATAGGGAACTGTTCCGACAGGACGGTACGTTTCTGCCACCAAAATAAATTTCCGCTTCCCTTTAATCATGAAATTAATTTATGGCTTGTCAAGATAGGGAGTAAATTCTCTATGACGAAATGATTTTGTATCCTTAAATTTTCTGGGGAATTTAACAGAAATATTCAGATTTTGTTCCACTTTATTTTCTGGGGCATATCAATTTCATTAGATATTCACCAAAGCACTGGATTTTAAAGCAGTGTTGTTGCTGTTTTCCTATTTCGGCATTTTTATAGTTCCAATTTGTAGCTAGATTTTTGGGTATTAAGTGTATGTAGAATTTCTTGCAGCTTTGAATTATTTTAGTCTTAAAAATAAAAAAATTCCTTACTAAATCTCCGATACTTTCAGTCAGTTGATAGCATTGTAAAATGAGAGTTCGGCAAGATACGTCAAAACTGTCGTTTTATTTCCAGCTACTCCTCCATAATATCGAACTATAGGGCGTTTAAACTGATTTGTTTTCTTTATTTCAGTCATCATGTTATATTTAGAAAGAAATATACCTGCACAAGATTAATTATGAAAGTTGTCCAAAATGTTTGTACTAACTCTAAGGTTCAGTTGTGATGGCTTTTGAAGAATTTGATTTGATGGCAGATATATTAAAGTCTGACGATACAAAACTGCGTGTTTTAGTGAAAGCATTTCCTCCAGTATTCAAAAATGTGGAGCCAAATAAAAGAATTTCAACGGCTTCTATAAGAAATCTACCTGTCAAACTAGGAAACAGGGCAAGGTAAGGCGAGTCGTTTCGAGTTCAATGCAACCAAAACAGAAAGCTGTTCGATTTCCCTTAAAAGAACCCCAAATACCATTCCATATCTCTTCGTCAACATACTCTCCTAACTTAAAAATCATAGGGAGTTGGACGGACCACATCCTTACTGGTCTAGAAAAACTAGAAATTGACCAAGTGCTCATATACAAATCCATATCAGACTCAAACTTGAATTTAATTTGCAGATTTGGGCAGAGTGGGGACGTTGTGTTGTCCACGTTTAATAAATCCCAAACAAAGCTTTCAAGCTCAACATAACATAAAATTGGGTATTAACTTAATTTTAAAAGATTTTTCTGTAAAAATGAACGTTTATTTCGCAACAAAGTGATAAGTACATCTTATTCAAAGTACTGTCCATCGTTAGTTTTTTTCCATCTTTCTGGTAAAAGGTGAATTCCTCGGCGGTAGAACGAGTCGTCTTGTGAGTTTATTCATGAGTCAAATCATTTTTTGATATCTTTAAAAGAACTGAATTCACACGTGAAAAAAACGCCGTAATGGAAAACATTTTTGCTGCAAAAGATGCTAAGCCGACATGTAATATAAAGTTGATGACGTTGCCACCATTTCAAAGAATTAATATCAAATGGTTTTAAAGGAGCTCTAAAATAAAGGACTATTTCCGATTGCCAACTTTCCACACATCCTCCTGCTGCATATTTTTTCTTTTCAGTAAGCGTTTTCAAAATTTGTGATCAGCTAATAAATTGAACTCTGTTGCGTCTGAAAAAAAGCTTGCAGATATTTATTTTCTTAATTAAGATAATAAATCAACCTGTAGCGCTTTCCCCTTGGCTTGACTTCATTAATCTCTATCTAATTGATCTGAGTTTTAATAGTTTTGATTCATGAAATTGCGAATAAATTCAACAGCTTTGGAACAATGAAGAGGATTGGAAAAATATTTTTTTTTATAGTGAGAGTCGAGAATCGTAGCAACCCCAAAAGTGTTTTGAATTTAAATATTGCCGCAGGGGTATAGCTTTCTCTCACGAAAAGCTCCTTTAAACGAAAAGATCAAAATTGCTAGTAACAAAAAATTGCAGCATGGTCTAAAAAAAATTTTATATAAAAAAACGTTGCCGATGGGAACAGAGACATGTGACATTATTGTATCTGGGTTTGTCAGAAGAATCGGGAGAATTTTCGTAAAATTCGAAGATTTTGAATTCTATTTATATTATTATGATTTCTTCATCTTGCACCCTATTTCAAATGATTTCAAATTTTTCTCAAACTGCATTATATTTCAAAAGATGAGCATAGCATACAAGCAAAATCATTTTAATCACAGTTTTTTCAAATTTGAAAAATTCACTTAAGCAATTTTCAAAGGGTGTAAAAAACCTTTTATACAAACAGTTCTTTTCAAAGTAATACAATTTAAATTTTCTGCTTTTATATATATACGTATTTTTGTATACGAAGTCTAAATTTCAAAGAAGTTACTGAAAAATATTTGGAAATGTAAAAATTTTGGAAATGTAAAAAATGATTTCCTAAAGAATTACTTGCCAAAATGCAGAAAATATGTTGTGTAATGTTTGTAATTTGAAATTTTTGGCAAATCCTTAAAAATTTCAGATAACGCAAAATTATTGCTTGGATATGTAGCACTTACATACTTTTGTGTATTCTCTACTCTGATATTTAAAAAGAAATTTTTCTTCAATAGTTTCATTCAAAATACACAGATTGTAATAATTCGAAGAAAAGATTTTGTATATAAATTAGGTTGTTTGGGGAAATACGTACTATTTTTCGTTTCAAATTTTCCAAAATTTTATTAATATCTAAATTCTCAACATCACAAATAGCAATCTATTTTGTTTTCCTAAGATATATTTATTAATTACTTAGTATTTCTGTTTGAAGTTATATCTTAATTATTTATACTGGAGTTGAACTTATGAACCTTTTCTAAATGAATACGAAATTATTTACTAGAAATTGGTTGACTGCAATGATACAGCTACTGAATCAAGCGATTCTGACTACTGAAAACAATAAAAACATTTTAAAACATAAAAAAGAGTCTCATTGAAATCAACATAGAATTTCTTTTCATTTATAAATACCTGAATCTACTGCTACTATCATATGTAAGATTGTGAGTTCACTACTATAATACTTGGAAATAAGCCTAGCTATTTTTTCCATAATCGTTTATATGATTTGATAAGTCCTCCCACTACAAAAAATAATAAATTATAAAAATAAATTATAAAATATAACATATTTTTGTTAAATCAATATTTTGGTACCCACCCTTTTTGTGCGCCGGGGCCTCGAACACCTGTCTGGGTGCCACGCGGTTTTTACTTGGAGTCCGCGAACTCACGCATGGAAACACTCTGGATAATCACTCGTATTTATTTACTTCAACTTCTTACTTGCCAAATAATCCACTTCGTAATACAATCTAATCTACTAAGCAAAACAAATCCAGAAAACTTTTAATGAACTATGCGGTGAGCTAGGTAATGCGGAAATTTTTTTTCAAAACCAAAATAATTAAAAGAAATATAGGTAACAGATAAAAGGGAAAAATGTACTTATCTGTTACTGTCGCACTCGACCTTATGCAATGACGTGAGGGATTCCTAGTCCAGACGACGCCTTCAGCTTCTTCTCAACCTCAACAGGAATCCTCCAGTCCTTCTTTTCTCTTTTCTCTTACTTCTCCTTTTCCTTTGACCTTGACGACATTTTCTTTGATATTAATTTGTCCGCGCTTTCCTCCTTCACTGTTTTCTATTTTTCCTAAACACCTTCCAAATTTTCTTGTTATGTCTCGTATCTCTACTTGTTCTGTCACTCTTAACTTCCTTTAAAAAGCGAAAGTCACTCTTCACCTACCGAAGCTTTTATTACTTTTATTATTGCGACTTACGGAAAACTTCAGGAAACGGGCTAAATCGGTTCACTTTTCAAAAAAAAACTTTTCCTCATTAAATTTTATTCCTTAATAATTAAGGAATTCGAGGAATATCTTTATTTTCTTGGGAAAATTCATTTTCAGGTAAATTTTCGAATTTTGACAGCTACTTTGGAAATTTTCAAGAAAAAAACATATTTCCTTTTATTTTAGTAACAGGATAGTCGTTTTCTGCTTCTTCGGGTTACGTGACTTTCAAATATATAACGAGATTTGTGCGGTAATTTGAGTTCGGTGCAAAAGTTGATAATATAAGTAATACTTCTGTACTTTTCTACAAGAATTGCGTCAACCCGTTTCGCCGCACAGTACTTCAATTCTTAATTGGTAATTATTATTAAGTTAATCTCTCTGAATTCAGATTTCCTAATTTTTATCCTATCTTTAAGTACTGCTAACTTAAGTCATCCTAACTTAACCTACTTTCATCTTCATATACAATGCTAAACCTAACAAAATTCGTTTAGTATCTACCCTAGTGATAATATTCTATTTTGTAGTGATGGTATCCGGGAAATTATTGCACAGGGTAGCAAAGAGTTCCAATGCGGCAGTGGCATCCAAAAAGCAATACTGTCAGGCAGGCACTCCAGGTAAGTCACGGATTCCCTCATGTACCTGTTTCATTCCATATTTTCCTTTGTTTCTGTCTTATAATGACTCGGGTGGAGCTTCGTGGAATACGCGCGGATGACACACCTATCTTTGAACCCTTCAGAGTGTTCCCGCTGCATTAAACGGAAAAAGGATAAATGTGGCTTCCGAAACTACTAAGAAGGAATAGGCTAGACTCCGAGATCCTCTTTGGCGCTTTTACATAAGTTAGTCTTTAGAAAGTGCTAGAGGGTACTACGCTAGTCCTCAAAATCCGTTTGCCGCTTTATTTACGACAGGTGAGCAGATTTCGGATTTTTATCTGGAAAATAAGGAAAGATCTTTGCAGAATCATCTCATCATTAGAAAAGAACACGCAGTGGGCAACATGTAGCACGTGAACTTTCGTTTCAAAAAAAATTATCGCTCATCTTTCCCTCTTCCAGGTCACCACAATTCCACAAAGCACGCAGTGTAACAATTTGCAAGAATGATGATACGCAAATTGAAGGCAGCATGCCTTGAGGTCTGAAAATTTCGGAAAATTCGTGAAATACTTTCAATTTCACAAATCTTTGTATTGTCTAAATATTCGAACACCTTTGAGGACGTTAGTAAATTGTTTAAGTGAACGAAAAAGACAATTTCCTTTAAATATGACTTCTTATTGAAACAAGCGGATAAATTTCGATTCGATTCAAAATCAGAACTCTAAATTCAAAGTCGTGTAAAATAATTTTGAATTTTTTTGGTGCAAGATTAAAACGAAATCAACTTTAAATCAATTATTGTTTAATTTTGTAGGTGCATGTGAACAAAGTGCATGAAATTAACCTCAAATCATAATGTTATTACTTTAATAAGAAAAATATTGATTTTCATTTGTATAATATGTATTTAAATTTCAGATAATTTCGACAATATATTTGAAACAAAAATATTTTCCATTCAATTTTACATTTCCACTTTTTTCTGGTTGCATTATTTTACTTGTGCTATTTCTGGTTTTATTTAGCTTAATTCAGTTTAACATTAAGTTAAATAAGTACATATTCTACTCTTTTTCAATTTTTCAGACTTATTTTGACGAAAGCTTATGTATGTAGTATTAATAGAATTACAATTCTTGTGTATATTAATCAAAACAAATAAAGTTTGGGTAAGTAGTCCCATAGCAAAAGTTCTCACTTCCTGATTCTCACAAAAGAACATACACATTACGTTTGCTTTTATTGCGACGTGCACGGAATTCAACCAACACAATCGAAAAACGAGTTTCAATTTTTCACATCTCAGATATAATGGCGAAAGTTTTAATTGCAAGTAAATCCGGGGTAACTTAAATTGTATCATACGAGGCATCCGCAATCCTCATTTGCGGGAAAAGTAAGTGCTGCTCATTTGTCAACGTTTAAGAACGCACGGCTTAAGCACCAGCCGTAAAACTTAATCAAATTATAAGAAAGGGTGGAACAGTCCTGAAAGATAGTGAAAAGTCTGAATTATTTCTATGTCATTAGTATGCATCAAGATGTCGGAAGCTTGAGTAAAATTTTTACGATGTTTTTATATGGCATTGCAACTTTGAAGAGAATTTTCAGGTTTTGCTTGACATTATGGGTTTAAGTTTGTCTTTGAAATATCTTAAAAATTGAGCGATGACAATTTGTCAGTAAGAGAGAGAGCAGCAAATCTGATAATAAAAAACACCCCTTTAATGTAATATTTCTGATGAAACTAAAGAAATTAGTTGGAATATTTTATCAATTATTTTTAAATACAGAATTACCGCACGAAAATAATCTTGAGAAATTTTAGCAAACTTAAAATTTGTACATGGAATGGATTTGCTGTTCTGGAACTATTAAATAGAATAAATGGCTTTCAAGTAGCACATAAAACATACATTAAATGTTAGACATGAAAATCTGATCAGCCCATGTATTGCTATCTTAAAGCGTTCATAAAAAACGGTTCATACGTTAGTGCTCAAGGCCAGTTCATGGCTTGTAGTTTCGAAGGTTTTGATATTGGCCAAAAAACATACATTTACAGAAAGTTGGTCCAATAGTGTGTACATTAGATTTCTTTAAATGATAATCCGTAAAATTTTCCCACTTTAGTTACTTTTTGTAATGTACCTAGTCTATCAGCAGTTATAGGCTATTTATTTATTCCTTAAGAATCTAGTGATAAAGCTATAATTATGAGAATTTAAGATAAGTTCTTGGTCAAAGAT
>QYTT01092151.1:43959-59797 GCA_006980735.1 Dasypogon diadema | reverse complement strand
CTGTTATTCAGCTCATTTGATACCAACCATGCGGTTTCTGAGATATTCTACACATCTAAATGTGTACAACGTAATAGACAGTAGTAAAAAGACAATAATTGTGTTTCTGATAAAAAAAATGTAATGTAATGTTTCTTCCGCTCTGCAAAACTTACAGCACAGCATAGCCTGTCTAGCTCAGCATTCTAGCCGAATATTGTTCATAATTTTCATTTATCTCTTGCTCATTTTAACAAAAAGCTTCAGAGAAAGTGCTTGCTTACTTGAGTGGGGATCATCGTGCTAACAATTGCGTAGATTGCATGAAGGCATAGGTGCAGTTCATTTTTGTATTAAGTAATCTGAAAGTATCTATCGCGACATAACACCATCAAATATCACTCCTGGATTTTTGGATAAGTTCCTGACCTGAAACCATTTCTATGTAGTTCAAAAATTTGAAGCACTTTAAAATACACATTTAACTATGTACTAGGAAGCTATGAACTGGTATGGAATATACCTTTAACACCCACCACAGCACCCACCTTCTTGAATCTTAAGACTGCAGTAAGGTGCTAACGAAATGCTTCGTAATTTGACCAATTGTTTTTATTGGTTCATAGAGAGCTTGAAGTCCGAGTTCGACGAAGCCCCAAAGCTTCTCTTTTCCATGCTCCTTCAGTACTATTTGTAGAGTGTTGGACATGGATCTTACTCTACAATTGCTTCATTTAGTTTCGGTTGAGATTCGGCGGGATTCAGTCATGGAATCTATTACAAGGCGGGCGAATTTATAAAGTGACACGCGCCCAAAATTACGGAATTACTGAAATCTGTTTAGTTGCCTTCCACACATGGACTTTAAAGAATTTCTCGTGAATAGCATATTAAGTGTAAAGCTAGTGTGAGTGACATGATTTTACTGGGGGGACTGGATATAACTATTTCCGTTTATTGAGTGGAAAACCTTAGGGCTTAGGGTATTAACGACCGGTCTTAATTGGAGGATATTTTGACTCAATCAGCAGGGACCAAATTAATTGATCCCACACTGTGTACACACCAGGGACTCGTTTACTGTTTAAAATGTTTGCCAACGGTTTGGGGCAGGTGAACTACCTTGCCCCAAATTCCTTATCGTTTATGGATTAGAAACAATTACATTTTAGTGTCATTAATTACCAACAACAAGATGTTGTCTATTACACAAGATAATCCAATCTATTTGGATCTCAGAGCGGCCGTTGATTAAACAGATTTTACCCCAAGAGTAGAGTAACTTCACTTTACTCCTCTACTTCCCACTTAAGTGTACTTGATGCAACGGATCTCGAGTTTCATGTCTCGAATTCCCAACTTGTTGAATCCATTTAAGCGAATCTTTTGAAGGACAACTTGTAAGACTCTTTCCGGCTAGGCTCAATCATAACCGTGAGTTCGACTATATCACTTGTGGTCGTGCAGAGTATTCCGGACTCAGAATAGTTTAAATTGAGTTTGAAGTGTAAATAACATCGCGCTCTTTTGATACTCAGAAATTCAAAGTTATTCCGATGTGACGGGACGGCCGGTATTTTGTGTTTATTTGTTAAGACATGGAGCTCTGTAATTCTGCCGCGTGTTTAGTAATTGCAAACGGCTTTAAATAAGCCTTACGAACTTATACTAATTACAGCTGTTAATTCCTTCAATTAATAATAAGTGCCATATTGTTCAGATGTGTATGTTTGCTCAGAATTTCGAATTTAGTTACGTCTGTTTTGAATATAATTTGTTAGCTCGATTGGATTGCCCAAACATTTTTAGTATTTCACGTGCTTTAAAAGTTTTTCTGTTTATCATGTTTCAATCAATTTTCAGTTGCAGTATTTTCGGTGGATTCAATTTGAATTAATCTTCAAAGTAAACAAATTTCATTATTTTTTACGACATTCTTTTTTATCAACAATAAATTTTCTAAACTTTGGATATTCTAAAAATGTAGCACTTTGGCCTTTTTTTATGTAAGTCGTAACTAACTCCATTTATTAAATTGAGCATTTCATTAAAATTCAATCGTTTGCATAATTTACTGTCATTCACGAACAGCTCAGTGTAATTTGTTTACAATTTAATTTTATTTTGCGTACTTATTTCCTTTTACTTCCCCAACCTGTTATATTCGTA
Organism: Dasypogon diadema; assembly: GCA_006980735.1. Taxonomy (NCBI): domain Eukaryota; kingdom Metazoa; phylum Arthropoda; class Insecta; order Diptera; family Asilidae; genus Dasypogon; species Dasypogon diadema. The sequence continues at coordinate 57,649 of QYTT01092151.1, read as the reverse complement.
TTAGACTTCCGCTATAATGTTAAAGAAGTTCTTTTGCGCCACATAAAATTTATGGCTTAGTTTAGACTATATTTGACGGGCATATTGAAATAGACTAAGGACTACGAAATACTACTTCACTTCGATTTCTTTTTCCCCTTCTTTAGCTTTCAACCCCAAAAACGCGCCCTACCTACTTAAAAAGACACTGTGGAAAAAATATAAGAATATAAATATTTTATAATTTTGGAATATTAAATTAAAAACCAACTAATTAAAGGAAATGTAAAGAGTGTACACATATGTGGGTTTCATTTATAAAAGAGGTATTATCAGTTTTTTTGTTTATTTTAAGTGGATTTTTTTTCTCAAAAATTCTTTAATACTCTTAACAGTTATAAGTTTTACAACTAAATTACAGATGTTTGTGAGTAATAAAGTTAAATCGACACATCCTCCTCAACATAATTAGTGTTTGACAATCTTTTCCTAAATTTACAGAATTAAAGTGAGAAAATTAAAAAAGAAAATTTGAAATTAGTTCAGAAAATAAATAGTTTCAAAATGCCAGAGAATAACACAGGATCCGTTGAAATTGGACAAAGCGATCAGGTAACACGTTTTGTTTTAACATAAATTTTTATTTTTTACTTCTATTTACCAATTTTAAGTCACTTCAAATTATTCTAAAATAAAATTCTTCCAAAGTGAAAAGAAGAAACTTCAATAAAATTTTATCGTGATTGGATTATTTTTTGGTAACGACATGTTTAATAACTAGTTTTGAAAGTATCAGTGTGGATTTAATTATGACTCAAGGACAAAACAATTATTCCTTTCAAAATGCATATTTATAAACTGACGAAATGTTTTTGGGAAATACAAAGATACTATTATGCAATTAATCAATTTATATTTGCACCCATTGATGCCTACCAATAGTAGAGCTTTTCCTATTGGCAATAGAATAATCACTAGAAAATTGTTGTAAATTTTCAAAAAACATAATACATTCAGTCTAGTTGCAACATTTGTAAAAAAAACACTGTTGGTCGAGCGGTTTGTGGTGCAGTTCTGCAGCAGATTTTCTCCTCTGTGGGTGCAGATTTGATTCCTGCAAAGTGCATGATAATTTATCTGGTTCCCAGTGTTTGAGGCAATTCTGCTAACGAGAATTGTACTTGCGAAACCACTGGAATATTGCACAATAAAATTTCTTTGAACAATTTTTAAATTACTTGCAACATTTGTCAGGTTAAAAAATTCCCAACCTCCTCTTCTCTAAAATTTCCTTCTGTGTTCTGCCTAAGCTGTGCTCTGCTCATCATAGAGTTGTTCTCTGAGCTTAGGCAATATCTTATTAAAAAAGTTCCCCCATCTGTGGCTAGGACTCGCAATGCGCCAATCAAGCCAGTGATTATTGCCTACTAAAAAAAGGATTGTACTAATTCAGCCAAATTTTGGAATCCTAAATCTTTCAGTATAGGCTTTCTAAAGAACAATTTTATTTTAGTTTTGTAAAAAGAATTTTTAGTAGAATACTTATGAAATTTTTTTGAACAATCTTTAAGCAATTCAAATCGAGTTAGGAAAATTCTAAATTGCTGCCATTTAAAATATATTTTTACCCTTAACGGTCCAGTACGCAACATACGCGGCATGGCACTTACTGCATATAATTTTACTGCATTGAAATCAATACAGGGTATATTCTTATATACAATATATTACGCCAAACGATTTCTATTTCTTATTTATATTGGGGTAAAAATAATTTTATTATTTTTACCCGCCTCTGCAAGTAAGGAAGGGTAATGTTTTTACGATGTTTGTATGTATGTATGATTGTTTTTTTCCTTCAACAGCATAAATGGCTTTACCGATTTTGATAAATTAGATATCGTTTGATTCGTTTTGATAAGAAGAAAGTGACAATGGCTGTATGAAAGTAACATTAAAATAAACTGGGTGCGACTGGTCTACCCACACTGCCAACTTCCCACTTAGCCATTTTGTCTTGCTTTTGAAAGTTTAATTGTTATAAAAAAAAAACCGCCAATTCAAATTTTTTGCAAACCTTATCGTTATCATTATGAAATTGTCAATTCGAAAATAACTTCCAAGTGGAAAATTAAAAATATAGTGAATTTTAGGTGCTCGAAGAAAATTATGGATTTCATCCATCGAGCCCAATCGATCAAATTAATAGTCTTTAAAAAACGAAATCAAAAACATTACCCCCTCAGAGCGGAGGTGTATTACTACTCCTTGCTTGTGGCCCATATTCGATTGTGGACGGAGGAAGAGTTTGTGGAAGGATTTAATTCTGCGAAAGAAGTTTTTTGGACTGAAAAGACTAGCTACGTCTGCTGCAAGAAGACAGAGATCCGCAACAATATTGATCAGCAATCTGATGAAGTGGACAATCACATTCTCCATCTGCCTGTTGCATCCGTTTTTAATGATGCTATCAAATCATTGTGAACAATGTCGGATATGTGTCGATTGAGATAGGTATACCATGCCGCACAAACTTCACTTCGGTCAACATCAGGCAAAAAGAACTATTTCAAAAAATATCTTAAAACTTATTAAACGGACCATCGAATTCTGGATATTTCTTAGGCTTTGTCAGCGGTAGGTATCAAACACAGTGAAATCAGGTTTTCTGCTTCCTAACAACCAGGGCCAATCGGTTCTGCGCTAATGATGTATAGTATATAATGACAGCTGGTAAAAGCAGTTTCCTATTGCAGAAAACCAGACGTTTTGAATTAGTTCGTTTTTGTATTGTGTTTTGATTTCACAATTTCATTTCATTTTTACCACCCAAAGCAGGCAACCGGTAAGAAAGAACCAAATCGCCTTTCCGGTAAACTCAGCGGCGTTGATTGTCGGCACCGACACATCTAAACCTACTTCGATTGTGGTTTTAGCTAATTTAAAAGAACGCTTAGTTTTGAAAGCATTGGCAGCGGGTGCCCAAAAACACCTAACATTCGGCTTATTGACGTCACATTTTAAACATTTTAAAAATCAATCTCACAGCAGAAACTCTTAAATGATAATTATATTTAGCAACAAGATGATATCACTTTGAAATTACTAAAAGAACATCTTTTATGACACCCTCAATACTCTCAATACCGCAAATCCCACCATGCCATCAAACCATCAAAGCCCTTTCTTGAAAGTTGTTTCTGGGTATTCTTCGCCTTTAAGTATGATTATATAATTTCCTTAGTACAAACCTTTTTAGGCAGGGACTATGATTAATTCCATCAAGGGCTAAAAAAATGTACTTAAAACATAAATTACAACCATCTGGTTTCAATTTTCAATTATTGCCTTTATAAAAATGTCATAAGCCTCGAAATGCTCAAATGGTTGTCTGTTGTTGTTTTTTAACTATTGATCAAATATAACAATACTTATTTCCGCTTTTAAGATAATCTTGATTATTAACAATGCACCATTTGTACATTACACACATCCCCACATATTAGTTTTGCAACAGCCTCTGTCGAATCAAAATAACCCAATTATATTTTTCACATCCCCCAATGCTAACACAGGAAAAAACTGAATCCCTGGAGACATTCTTGGTCGTGAAACGTTTTTAGACAGTTTGGCTCTGTTCCAACTTAGCATTTGCAAATTTTTTAAGTGAACACCCCCCCGTATATCCCTGTAGCAGTTATTAGGCAAGGCTTCATATCTAGGACTAAATTTGCCATTAGAAAAGCTGTCAAGCTCTAGTCTTTTTCTAAACTATTGTATTAAAATTCTGAAGAGTTGATTATCTTTGTCTTTGGTCATTGTCCTGGATACCAAATGCAATTAATAAGTACAAATAGAAAAACACTATTATAATTTTTAGAACGACATAATTTTTTCGAATTAAAGAAGAAAAATCTCTAGATAAATCTGACTATTTTATGCGTGCAAAAATGCAATTAAGGTAATTGCGACTCCTAGCGACTCAGTAATATTCCCAACTGGACAGAAGCCGTATTACCAAATTATTTACGTTAGTTAATAAGAGAAAAAATAGAAAGTGGTAATTACATCCACCGAGCCCTGTTCCTTTATGTCCTAGAAGGATGAACACTGAACAGCCTTTCTTGTCAGTGCTCTTTTGATTGCTTTGGCTTCCTCGAAGGGATTAATTAGTCGCTCAAGAGATAGTTATGCATCACATGGGGTAATTCGTGTATGGACACAATTTTCGATAAATATCTTATTAGATATTGTTTGGTTCCATGGGAAATTAAGCAACATCGTCTATGATGCGTTTAAGTGAAGAATAAAAATTCAATTGTGCTACAATCCGCCGGATATTATATATGAATTTCGCACAGCAACAGAACGATTTATGAGAATGTCGGTGATGAGCGTAGAGAGGAAAGAGTTTTCAGATTCATCCCAACTTCCCTACTGTGTTTGTTTACGGAGAATGGCTACATTTTAAAATGAGTTGTGTAGTTTGATGCAAAACGCTATCCGATTGGTTGTTAATTGGACGAATGATTTCGGCTCCACCATTAATTCTCGGAAGTTTGGCTCTTTATCAGGAAGAGAAAATTCCCTGAAAGTCCTGCCGGCCAAGGTTGTCAATGAGCGTACCCAAAAGTAAAAGCGGATTCATTGTGAGCGGACTCAGAATACTGTTACTGCTTGAGTCCGTTCAAAAATGAGTCCGTTTAAGGTTTGAGTCCGATCAACATTTAAGTTCGATTAAACCTGAGTTCGATCAAAACTTGAATTCGCTCAGTTTTGAGTCTGCTCAAATTTTAAACGGTGACGCACTTCTTGTGTGTTTTGTCATGGTTATTTCTGGTCACTCTCGGCCTTCGAAGAGAGAACGAAGAAGGAGCGGTACAACAGGTCAAATCCCATACAACTTAGTGAAACCAAAAATTTTCTGAACGTTTTTCTGAAAATTTTAACAGCTTGGGCTAGCCAATCGCCATACAAAATTTCCTGGTTGAAGGTTGCAATAAACTCAATGATTGACTCATATTAAGAGCGGACTCTAATTTTGTGTCGGCTCAAAAGTGAGTTCGTAGATTTGGGTCCGCTCAAATTTGAATCCAATCAACATTTGAGTTCGAGAAAGTTTGAGTCCAATCAAGTTTGAGTCCGTTCAAGTTTTAAATCCGCGCTGTTCTGAGCCCGCTCAGTTTTGAATCTGCTCATACTCTCTACGCCTAAACATGAGCGAACTCAAAACAAAGTGGAGTGGATTCAAATTCTAAGTGGACTCAAATCTCTTTCTCTCAAAACAGAGCGAATTAGAATCTGAACAGACTCAAAATTTAATCGGACTTAAATTTGAGCGGATTCAAATTTCCGTTCCTTTTCCATTGCATGCTTGAAGTTCTCAACAAAAAGACGCAGATTACAGAGATTTCTGGGCCACAAAGAAGGGAGTAGGAGGGTATCCTGGGCTTCATCAAGTTCACTGAGTAGCTCGACTGTACGCAAATTGGTTTTTGTCTTAGTAGAAAGAGTGCAACATAAGAAAACTTATTTTATTTCTTTCTGCTCATGCCATGTGCAGGCAGTTTCATGGATACCCAAACACTCATTCATCCTACATTGCAAATTCCAAATTATTGAACCAAATCGACTATCGAGTAATAGAGAAGTGCACTCCTTAATTCCAGCAAGCAACACGTTACGAAATGGTTAACCGAGAGTTATTTTATTGCTTTACACATATTCCAACAATTAGTACGCTTTGGCATGGACTTCCGTAACTTTCTTCAAGAGAGACAAGTTTCAAGACTCCACAAAAACCACTTCGAACGTCTATTTACCTGCAGTTTTCAGTGTATTCCGCGATAAATTATTCATGAACATTATGTCACTTCGACGGGCTTAAATTAGAATTGAAAACAATCGCATTGTACTGTTTGCATGAATTCCATGAGCAGGTAAATTGATATGCAACGGGAAGAAAGTTATCTGCTCGGCGGTGGACTGGATCTGAAATTCTACCAGGTTTATAGTCTTTCACCGATAATGCAAATGATATGCTACCAGGGTGGGCATGAACTTATCAAAGTGAAGGTGCCAGCCATGAAATTATTTCGCTTTAAGCATAGAATGAATTTTTAGAGTGATTATTCCTGAAATACTGGATGATGTTTTATTTGTTTACATTCCTATTATCTTTTTATGGTTCATATAATATAAATACCAGAAAAACCTACTTGCCACATCATTGTAAAACCTATTCACCTACATGCTGGACGATTTTCTTGAAAAAGTTTGTTGAAAAGGTACCAATTCTGTTTTTTTTATGTTGCATTACAAAAGTCGTAAAAAGTATTATGTGGGAAAACCAATTAAGACGCTTCTTGCCTTAAAGACAATTGATAACTTTTCATTGTGTACTCAGGTGTTAGCTTTGTAGCACTTATATTTTACTACAGAACTAAGAGTCTGTTACGAAGTGGCATTATCGACGTCAAAAATGTACAAATATTCGATCAATATTTTTCATCATGCAGTGATCACTTTGAAACAGAACGTCAACATATATTTATTTATATAGTTAGGCACTTTATTTTACCATATTTTTATTTATTACGATTATTATGAAATCTAAAATTTATTGTTTTCACCTCCATGCAGGAATTGGTTGATTCAAAAAGGAAAATCCTGAAAATTCGGATAATCTTAATCGTTTTGACCACACTCTTCTTTGCTGCATTAGTAGTAGTGGCTGTGATACTTATTGTGAGTAAAACAAAAACCGATACAACCGTAGGCACCAAAGGTATAGAATTAGATCGTATTGTATCTGGGCAGCTTGCACCGAAAAGATTTAATGGAAGTTGGACAGCTGACAATCAAATTATTTATAAAAATACGGATGTAAGTGCACTTCTCCACTATTAATATATGAAAAACTGAACCTGTTTACTTTTTCAGGGTCATATTTTAGCGTATAATGTTGCTACTGGAAATATTCAACCCTTGGTACAAATTGAAGATGAGGTAAGACCCTTAAGTGCTTGTGATTGTCCTTTTTCTATGTTTTTTTTCACTTTAAGCAAATTACACAATCATTCCTTTATGAAAAATCTGCCGATAGTAAGTATCTTCTTATTGCACGGGGACATACTAAGGTAAGCCTAAATACCTTAAAACTATTCCTAGTCCTGATGACGTTTATGATCAGATATTCCGGCATAGCTTCGCTGCTATTTATTCTGTAGTCGATCTTAATGATGGAAAAATATATCCAGTGACAATTAATGATAAAGAGGTAAGTCGAATGATTCGATATTATTATCGACAATAAATACTGTCTATGTGGATTCATTAAAAGTCATGGTCGTAGACAAGGAAACTCATTTATTTTTTGGCAAAGATTCCACCTGGATTAATTAGTCTATAATATGGATTACGGATCTCATAATTATTGCAGCATCCAATTTTTTTTAGTGGCTAGAATGTTATTAGCAATCATTGATAAATACCGAATCCGATACCACCGACTGAATTCTGAACCACCGACATCCTTCTTATATATATTTTTTGTATTATTTCTTTTTTACAATTTCTTATGATTTATTCTTGCTTTTTATTTTATGATGAGTTATTTTCTCGGCTTGTATTCTTTACCATGGCCATCGCATGTAAACATACTCATCATGTATTTTCCTTTAAGATTTTCCTGCATTGTACAAATCGTTCATTATGTTCATCAATAACAGCGTCCCAATTTACTAATGAAGAGGTCGAAATGGAAATATAAAAATGGATTTTCTTTGCCTTTACTGCTTTAAATGTCTTTTCTTATTCCTTTTTACTTCTATGGTATCTTTTTCTTCTTCTTCTAAGCAGACCGGAAAAGGACAGTTGATACCTAAGTTTCTTACAGACTTATAGACTAACTATAAGGAATGGTGGTATCATTTAACATATTAGGTGGGGAGTACGAAGAATCAACTCTCTTATTATAAATACAAATAGCATCCGATTTTGAAGCGTTCAATATGAGGTCGTTATCTGTAGCCCAACAATACATCTCCACTGAGTCATCATTGGTACATGAAAGGGGTTTTTATTATGATATTACTGAACATCGTCGGCGTAAATATAATAGAAATATCCTTTGATAACGGAAGTTTTTCATTGATAAAAACGGAAAATAGCAATGGCCCCATAATGGGCTCCTAGGGGACGCCGCTACTAACCGGAAGGAAGCCTGAGAACTTGTAGCCAAAGAAGATTTTTTATTATCTGTGGTTGAGGTACAACCAAAAAATGTTGCCAGCAGGAATGGAAAAATTTAACTTGTGGAAAAGTATGCTTCGGAGAAGATTGTGGTGACCTTTTTTAAAGGCTTTGAAAAAATCTAGGAGAACAAGTATAATATGAATTTGTCGGCATCAAAAGCGATTATGCGAATGTCGTTGCAAACTTGTGTAAAGCGGATATTGAGCTATGTTTTGGACGAAATTCGGATTGAAAGAAAGTTAACAGATTAGTATTAATAATATGATTGGAGAGTTGATTATCTAAAATATTTTCAAAAACCTTAGAGAGTAAAAGAAGAATACAAATAGATCGAAAATCTTCAGAATTAGAACTCTTGATCATGGGCAGGACTTTAAAGCATTTCCAAGATAAGGCAAAATGGGAAGTCGTAAAAGTATAATTAAAAAAATATGTTAGGAATGGAAGTATTATTGGCACCTGTATTTTTATAAACTTAGGATCTAAATCGTCCAAACCACATACTAAACTTGGTTAGAATGGGAGTTGGATTTTAGAGCAAATAAAAGTCCCGCTTTCTCGAAGTAATCTCGAAGCAGAAGTTAAAGGCGAAAAAATAAAAAAAGACAAACTAGAGAGGAACTGAGATATTAACTCAATATGAGTTAGTCTCGAGATTCTTTCATTTCTTTTACTTTGGCATGAACATGAGATCCTCTTCTCCACTTTTAGAATGAATTTTGATAGACCAATCCAAGAAGATGTTCCTTATAGTACGTTGCTAATCCGGTTTCGATTCGAAATCGAGTCTGTTCTCGAAGACAGATTCAGAGGATACAATGTGCTTTCGTATCGTTCTGGATTCGCAATGTTTTTAGAGAGCGACAAGATGTTAGTTAACGGCATAAAAGTCCTTTCAAGTCGAAGATTGCCTTCTTTTCCGAGTTCTCCTGGAGTTTTCCATCATGGCAACCTTTTGGTCTCTTTTGGTTGTTGATCTTAAAGATGTGAGCAAGCCCTTTAAGCTCACCAGAATTTATGAAATTTTGGGTTTTCCTTTGCCTATGTTCATCATCTCTGTTGCAGGAACATCTTTTATTAGTTAAGTGGTCTCCAGTCGGCAATGCTCTCATCATAAATTTTGATAGAAATCTATACTACAAACCAAGCGCATTGGACAAAGAGGTTCAACTAACTTCGGACACTAATCATGCAATAATAAATGGTCACCCAGATTGGGTTTATGAAGGTAAGCAAACAATTTAATAATTCACGTAATTTGTTCGTTGCCTAACAATAAGTTTATCAAGAGGAAGTGTTCGGCTCCAACGTGGCGGTCTGGTTCAATCCAAATGGGACAAAAATTGCTTATATTCAATTTGATGACACCTCAACTCGTGTGATAAATCTTCCTTTCTATGGTGCACCCGGCGATTTGAATTATCAATATCCTGGAACTAGATCAGTTTTTTACCCGAAAGCTGGATCATCAAATCCATTCATCAAACTATATCAAGTTGACTTAAAAGTAGCAGTTGAGGGAAGAGAGGAAGCCAAATCAGAAGTTTTAGTACCTGGAGAACTTAACACTGAGGAGCATATAATAACTGCCGTCGAATGGATTTCAAATGATTCGATTTTATCAGTTTGGATGAATCGCATCCAGAATCGTGCATATATACAAGTGTCAGATAACACACATCGATACGAAGTAAGTTAACTATGGAGATTTATTTAAATCTAAATGAATCACTTTTCCACGTATCTTATTCTATTTAGATTTACCGTATCGAATCAAAAACTGGTTGGGTAGATCTATTCACTCCGCCAGTTAAAAATCCCGATGGAAGTCAAGTTGCACTAATATTGCCCCAAAAACAAGGGGAAATCGGAGATTATAAACATTTGCACATTCTTTCAACCAAAAATAGCCCGACGAATAGACCTATTCCTCTTACGAAAGGACAGTTTGTGGTGCAAAGTATTTTACACTGGGATTCTGAATTCAACTTAATTTTCTACACAGCCAATCAACCAGACAAGTCGGAAGTGTTACATATATTTGCAGTGAAAGCGGAAAAGGGCCAAGTATCACAGTGTATTACTTGTGGAATTGTGATCAATGGTAAGAGTTCTTCACTAAATTCTTTCATAATTGAAAACTGTTTCGTTTTAATACCATTCTAGGAGTCGAACAAACCTACTTTTCAGCTGACTTCAATACGTTGAGCAAGTATGTTATAATAGCCTCACTGGGACCTAGCACACCTAAAGTGGATATATATAAATGGTCGTATACGAAAGGTAATTACCAATATAATCTGTTTCATTATTCTGTGTCCATTTCGCTTTCATATAAATTATTTATTATGGCCACCTTCATAAAATGCCCGGCTGGCTCCGTCGATAAAGGATGGGACTCTTAATCTTAGCGTCATGGTTTCGAACCTTGCGGTGGGCGATCTTTTCCTCCTCTTTATTGCAAGAAATATTATTAATATAATTTATTTTTATGGTTGCTTATAAAAACTTGATTTAATTATTTCTGAAGTGAAACTTCCATAGCGACAGTAACAAGTCAGAGAAATTTAGAGGCAGAGTTCAAAGTGAAAAATTAGGATATTAATCAACCGATCAACAATATTAAGTAGCAAGTGACGTATCAGCAATTCTAATAGTGAAACGGAAAAAATATACCTGCTAATTTTAACTTCTAGATATTTTATCTATCAGTCCGCTCATACTCTGTACGCTTAAACTGGAGCGGATTCAAAATTGAGTCTGATGAGTCCATTCTTACTTTTGTATCCGCTCATCGACAACCCTGTTGTCAGCTTATATGAAAAGTACGTAGGCTCCTCCTCAAGAACATTTCTTAATATAATACAACTTTATTCGTACTAATATATTACACTTAGTTTTTTATACAGCCTGCACATTGTAAGTTCTTGTATACTATTTTCTCACAATTATTTTGAAGTCGAAAGTTTACCGTATATAGCATTTGTTGGTATTCTGAATATGTAAAAATTACGTTGTTACATATCTGTAAACTGCGTGCTCATTTAATAGATTTACTGCCATCTTTCTAGAAAAGCTTTCACGAGGAAAATATATGCAAAACTCCATTTAGCAAGAGAGAGCTTAAAAGCTTCACGCATATGTGTAGGGTTGGCAACAAGCCTGTTAAGAGTGATGAATAATGAGAGCATAAGCATAGAGAAATCATCAACTAGAAGTCCACTTCCACTTTCATGCAGAGACCATGCCTTGAGACCGAAACCGGATTTTGTTTAGAAACATTCGTGAGAAAGCTCCATACAAAAATGCTTTTGCAGCGAGAGACATTTTTATCATGTCTCAAACGGCGAGTCACCGGTCTTGAGTGTGCTAATATATATAACCCTAATACCTCGTGTTCAAAAATTTCAGCATTGATTCAATAGGGTTTCTTCCCTACTTCGACCCTTGCCCTCTAGAATCTAGATGATGATTTCTCTACAGCATAAGTGAGATAATTTAATAATTGCGCATAACACAAAGATCTAATTAACACTTCAGATATAGACTTTAGTTACCCACAATACTTTTGCAGGAAATATCAGCCTAGATTTAATTACTGAGTGGGAAACAAATCATGATATAAATAGTTATCTTACTGAGAAGAATTTGCCCGAAATTGAATACCACACAATAGACATTGGGGATGGTTTCACAGCTAAAGTTCTACTTCAGTTACCACCCGGCATTGATAGAAGTGGATCCACGAAATATCCAATGCTGATAGATGTATACGGAGGACCGGATTCATTTGCGGTAAAGTACTTTGTTTACCCGCCTAAAATCGTAATTTCCATTAAAATATTGATAATTCAGGTTACAGATAGATGGATTATTGACTGGGGTACTTACTTGTCGTCAAATCGATCAATTATCTACGCAAAAATTGATGGAAGAGGATCTGGTCTGCGGGGTGACAAACTTTTGCACTCCATTTATTTGAAGCTTGGAACCGTAGAAATTTATGACCAGTTAAATGTAACACGGTACGATTGAAATTTCCTTTATTATAACAGTGTTGGATTACGAACAATTTCAGTAAACTGCAAACCAAACTGCCTTACATCGATGCAAATCGGACAGGGATTTGGGGTTGGAGCTATGGTGGATATGCAGCAGCGTTGGCATTAGCATACGATGACTCCGGAATATTTAAATGTGCCACATCAGTAGCTCCAGTAACAGATTGGGCATACTATGGTACGTATTTTATTCAGATGTTATAACTCTCCTGTATATGTATACAATTTTCCCTTAGATTCGATTTACACGGAACGATATATGGGCCTCCCAAAGGAGAATAGCATTGGTTACCAGAAATCTCGATTAACTACACAGGCCTATCGCTTCGAAGGAAAAAGACTTATGTTAGTGCATGGCACTTTGGATGATAATGTTCACTATCAACAATCTATGATTTTTGCGAAAAACCTCGAACGTAATGACATTCTCTTCAGGCAGATTGTAGGCAACAATGAAAAATAACCTGAAATGTGTAGATGAACTTTTTTTTACCCTCAGAATTATGCTGACGAGGACCACGGACTGTTTGGGGTGCGACCGCATCTTTACCATTCTTTAGATAACTTTTTCGGTGAATGCTTCGGAATAGATATGGGCAGAACTTATGGTAAATAGGATTACGTCTTCTCACCGAGTTCAAAGTACTTAAGACGAATAGAATTGTGGGGAATTAATTTCCACAATCAGAGAAATATTTGGCGTCAATATACTTGTGCTCCTCCACAGAATGCAACGTATGTATTTGTTTTCCATTTATTATTAATTTTTGTTGATTTTTACAAAATTTTTAAATGCAAATAAAAATTGTTTTAATTTGATAGCGTTGAAAGCTTGATAAAATTCCATTATACCATTGCCATTCCTACATTTCCATCAAATCGTTGTGTTAGGGTGTCCCTTGCTTGAGGGAAACGACCCCTGATGAATTTATGAATTCCTCGTTAACCATTTTTCGTACGTACGCACAATTTTACTTTCATTGTTTGTATTTACAATGCCTGAAACACGCGCTTCCGACAGGAACGTAAATAAAATAGAAATATGATCTTCGCTGTCTAGGAATAGATGTCAGCCCATCTGGTGGACATGTGTAAAAAATAGCGGCTGTATCGAATACAATTAACAGGCAATTACTACACACTTTCTACCGAATAGGGCATTTGAGCGTTCGGAGCATCAGAATTGCCGGTAGCTTTCGACTAAGCTGTGCTGTTTGTATAATAGGGTTGTCCTCTGAGTTTAGGCAATTATTTCAAATATACCACACACACACACAGAGTTATAGTAGTATATTTTGCAAGCTTTTTTCCCGTTCGAATTTTTGCAATTGAGATGGTAAACTTTCTGACAATATTTTAATCTGCATATCTTCACGAAATTGTCCTTTTTTACT
>QYTT01092151.1:19264-36813 GCA_006980735.1 Dasypogon diadema | reverse complement strand
GCATGACGTCACTCTGGATACATTGTTTTGGTAGCATTCCAATTGGAAGCGAGCAAAAGAGACGTGATTTTTAATGATTTTTTTGTGTAATTTTTAATACAATAGAATCCGCGTTTATTTTACATCTTAATTTTTATTTTAGTATTAGATTTACAAGCTGTGAGAACAAAATATCCAGAGTGACGTCACAAAATGGCGATTCAAATTACAAACCTGGCTAACCTTGTAGTCTGTAAACCGTGGTCAGAAGCCATGAAGTAGGATTTGCATATGTGAAGTAGTTTTTTATGAATGTTTTTAAGATAGGTTTTTAAATAGCCCGAAATGAGTCATCAGTCTACTTTTTACTACTTCCTCCTATACCAAAGCATTCATAAAAAACAGTTATTGTGTCAGTTGAAATTTCAGCTTCATGGTTTGTGTTTTATAGTCCCAGGGGTGTAGTTAATGCATTTTAAGAAAAAAAAAAATGGTATAACCTTTTGCTTCTTGCCCCCTAAATTATAATTAATTATATTTAAAGTGGTGAAGTAACAAATAAGCTTTAAAATAAGTTAAAAATAATAACGTGACCAAATAATTGAATGTTCTTGTGAACTTTTTAAAATGTACAAGAAATGGTCAGAGAGATGTGTTTGAAACCCCCCAGTACGTGAACGAATTTTTTTTTTCGACAGTCCATGTCAGAAATTCAATCAGATGGAGCTCATGTAAATTGAGGGGCTGACGGAATATAATATGCAAGCTAAAACTAATTAACACATTTATAATATACATTCCCTATCGTGAGCGCCTTAATCTTATTGGTATGGTTATGCTGGAGCAACGTCGTAATATAGTTTTTATTCACCAGCTCTTGAACTCGGGTATCGATTCTGCGGAGCTTCGAGACAGGGTATCCCCTTTAGAGCTAATGATCATTGCTTGAGAACTAATCACGGTAAGTATGAGGCCATTAATCGCATGTGTATGGCATTCAACCGCGTTAGAGAGCACTTCAACCTGAGTGTTTCTAAGGATGTGCTTAAGAGTCGTCTTCACACGGTTCTGTGCCTGAATGTTATATATCGGCAATCTTCGGCTGTTTTTCGTGTTCATTTATACGCATGGTCCTGTTGTGATTTGTTTACCACTAATAATATTAATTATTTTCCATTTTCTTCTGTCCTTTTAATTGGTTAACCTATTAATAGTTACTTGTATTGCATGCTTGTCGGGGAACCCCATCTTAACACATTTCTTGAAATGTGTGAACGCTTATTGTGAATATGGGTAAATAGTTCTCGGCTCTATGCTGAGAAGTGCGCCTTCCGGGTTAGAAGGGAAACTCATTATGAAATTCCAAGGACGATATGAAAATATTCAAAAAATGAGATTCCTACCGTCTCAAGCTTTATGAAAATAATAAGCCCTACCGAAGAATTTATATACTTATTATTTCTGAAATTAATTTTCGCCAAGAAATCATAATTAGGTAAAAATTATTAAGTCTGTCCACATTGGGGTGAAAAGCCCACAGCCCAGCGCAGAGATTCCGGAGACTGCGAATTAGGAAATCGTGCACCCGTAAAAATTCTTGTGGACGGCCCTTCATCGTATGTTTGAAATCACGTGAGTGTTTCGTTTCCATAATTATTGATTTCATTTCTAAATTTGTTCCATCTGTTAACAGTAAAACTGAAGGTCCATTCACGACGGCAGAGGCGGCAAATGCGGCAGATGCATCACTTTAACGGCTTTGAAGTCAAGACAGGTTCCATTCACGACGACGGCGGTCGCGTCATTTGTCAAAGTTCAAACATTATTTTATTTTATTTAAATGCAAATTAAAAAAGTGAAAAACTCGAAATACAGGGAAGAGCGCACACTTGAAAAAGAAAGATAAAATTCGCTTCAAAATGTAAGCACAAATTTTTTAAACATTTGTCAACGCTTTCACCGCGTGAAAAGTAGAAAATTGGTCCACTTTGTACGTTGTGTGCGTCGCGTTAAATTCTTCAAGTCATGAGTTGGCCTTGCTCCATTTGAATCCTGTACATTCTAATCAAATGTCAACGTACCTGCCGCGTCTACCGTCGTGCATCGCCACGCAATTCAAACAATATCAATAAACACAACGCGCGCATCGCAATCATTGGGTCTTCACCTTAAGAATCTAGAATCGCAACAGTTATGGAACTTTTTTTAATCTTTTTCACGTTATCGGTTATACTGGAATCCTTTCATTTCAAATTTATGACTGTAGTTCTGAACAATATTTATTTTTCGAGATTTAAATCATGCTCATAAAAAGACACAAAATTAAAAGAGCTTTAATTAGATCGACACGTTTTAAAGTTTGATGTAGTCTTACGGAACTACCAAAATTAATAAGATTTCAAGAATAAATATACGAGTCCCTCGGTATCGTAATCCAATTCTTTGAAACAAACCTTCTATTGATTATAAAGATTCTTTGAAATGTCACGGAGAGAAATCTTTTAAAAATAAACATTGGCTCTTTGTTGCAACCCCTGGCTAAGATTTAGTAATCAAGTAACGAGGAAAACACAATTCACAATTTCACTCTGCTTTATACAATGTTAAAACTATTTTAATCTTCATAATAGATGGAAAGGATTATTTTGCAGACGTTTTATAGCTTAGAACCAAACGATAAAAGCGCCCTTCAATCTGTGTTGTTGCATCTTATCTTATTTCCATAAAAGTGAATAAATCACTAATCCATAGTCTTCGAAATTCAAACATTTCATCTATTGCAACAGCAAAACATACTTAGAATCTAATTACACTTTACACGCTAAAAATAACTAAATTTAATGTAATTCATATATATTTTTTAAATATTCTTCCCTTCATGAATTAAATTCACCATGATCGTAAAGAAATTTTTGTGCATATTTCCTTCATCTGCTCTCCATAAAATTCCTATTTAAAGTCCTTAAAAGTATTTTTTTATTACCCTTAGTCTGAATCTAGAAAATTTACTTCAAGTTAAAATTGATTACAGTCACGTAATGTTTATTATTTTAATTTTTCTGTATGAACTAGATCTACATCTATGATAGCTTATTGTTATTATCGAAATCTTGCTCTTCTAAGGTATATACAGCACCTACGCGATACAATTCAGTATGGGGTCTTAATGCTGGTTCATGCGCTGCTATAATACCTGTTTCCAGTTCATCATTACGTATTATTGTTGCCTTTTAAAATAAAAACCTTCTTTACCAATATGTTATGATTTTTTGGCTAAAATAGAAAATGTAATACAAAAATGTCATGTAAGCGAATTATTATTAATTGGTTTAATGTGAAAAATATTTTGTTAAATATATTTATTTATAAAAAACATGAATTTGTTTAGAACAGCAAAAAAAAAAGAAAACGGGAGGGGAGCAAGAAAACACTACAGCAACTCATAGCAGTCTTAAGTAGTTAAATAACAGAAGAAAAAAAAAATTAAATTAAAAAATGAAAGTACCACAAAATCAACTTTATTACCAAAAAGAATTTTACAGAGAAATTCAATTAACTACAAAAAAATATAATCGAAATTTATCTACAAAAAACCGAACAATATATTTCGAAATGCGACGACCTTTACTAACTCTAGAGGACACTTTCTAAAAAGTAAATGTTGACTAACAGGCCTAAGCTCTTCCCTTGTCTTCATTATACGGAAGAATTGTTAGGATTAGAGGCAATTTAGTTACAAAAGTTGCAAATTTACATAATCAGACAGCATAAGCAAGTGAGATGTGAGTGATGATGTGTTAGTAAGCGAGTGCAAATTGAAAAAGGATATGTAAGCTATTATCGATGAAGAGTGACGCATTTAAATTAATGGTGAATTCTTTTCTAAGCCCCGGGATGTGTACATCACGGATTTTTTTTTGTAGCCACTACACCGGAACCGATTCTGTCTGTATATTCTTTTCTACTTCGATGTAGTCCGCCGCAGCTGCTAGTCGCAAATACCTAAGCCCAAATTTTTTTTGACTCTTGACAGGCAACTATTTTTCATAGATACCGCCGCCGGATTTGTCAATTTGATATTTTCTCCGACAATAAAAGCACGGAGCTCACTCCAGAATCGACATTTTTAAAATTTGATGGCACCTAGTCTTGGTGTGATGTACACATCGGGGCGTAGAAAAGAATTCACCATAAGTTGCGAATTCAAAATTTGCTTACACTACGAAACAACTGCAGTATTCTTTAATTTGAACAATCTAGATTGTTTACACCAATATTTTTTCATTATTTAAACTTGATAGATTGTTAACGAGAGCGTGCCAAACGCCATATTAACCGCGATATGCAAAGAGCATGATTTCAAAATTAAGAACACAAAATAAGTGCTTCAGTGCATTTACAGGTGTATAGACCGATTTGTTGAAATCAGTTTCTCAAAGATGTGTTTTCCCGATGTAATTAATACCGTTCAGTTTTACATGCAATACAAAAGTAATCAGATTTCGGGGGAATTCGAATTTTTACACTTGGCTCATTTTTAGCATTGCGAATTCATATTGTAAATCGCGAAGAAGGTTTCCATCCAATACTAAACAAGATTCATTTAAAGTATAAATATTGCTTTATTTCAGAGTTAACGTCAATTTCACGAACGTCTGTTCCACTTTCAAACAAATCTATTCTTTCACATGAAATATTTTTCCCAGCATTTAAAGTTATTAAAATAAAAAGCAAAATTTAATGAAAGAAACATTCCAAATTAGTCCATTCACTTTCTACAACTATCTGGATGAGATCTATCTATAACTACAAATAGTGGATTTCAGCAGATAAGGCCCAAGGTCAACACTTATTTTTTAATGAATGCTACAATTCGTTTATGAAGATTTTAATAACTAAAAATGAAAGCGGCATGAAGTAAATAAAAGAAGGATTAAAAAAAACACAATAAGAACAAAACGTATCTACATAACAAGGACATTTCAAGTAGTCTGTAGCTGCATTAAGCACGAGTGCGTGGTAAAAGATAGGTAAAAAGAGAAATTTCCTGCAACTGTAACTGCAAATGTCAATGTTATGTACGTGAAAGACAACAAAATTTAATAAGTAGTCGAATTAAATAGAATGTAAATTAAGCTTAAAAGGGAGGGGGATTTATTCAATGACCAAATTCATTGATATTCACCTGGTTAATGTTCCCGAGAGTCAATTGATGGCCTTGTAATGTTTGCACATGGGCTATGGAAAGTGACGTTGTTCCGTCTGTGTTCTCGGTTTGCGTCACTATTTGCTGTTGCCCATTTCCAGTTGTTGTTATATTTCCAGATTGGTCAATTGTTGCAATTTGTTGCTGTTGAGTTTGCTGCTGTTGGGCCTGTTGCTGCTGCTGTTGCTGCTGTTGTTGCTGGCTCTGCGTTTGCACCTGCTGTGTTTGTGGAGTGGCCACTGTAACAGTTACCGGTGTTATTGCAGATGACCCCGTACCCATCGCGTCGGGCTCCTTTTTCACTTGGACTGTTTGTAGTGTGTGAAGTGTTTGCACTGATTGAACCGTTGGTACATTACTTGTTGCGACCGTAGTTGTGTTTGTGTTAGCATTAGGCGAAGTCGTTGCTACTGTCGTTGCCTTTTTGTTAGCTGGAACTAGAAAATATCGTTCGTTTTGTAACAAGCGAGGCGTCTTCTGGATTTATTGTGCGTGTATTAGGCAAATCAGAAGTGGAATAACGTAAATCAATTCAGCCGGCTCGAAATGACCGTGTGAAAAAATTAGAGTCCGCAAAATGCCAATTCGAGAAAAATAAAAATTCTAGCAAGATCAAGAAAACCGTGCAGAAACCCACTGCCACCAACTGATATTTGATAATTTCCCCTCATAACTTTTTTTTCGAATGTTCGTAAATTTTTTTGCAGTCGACCGAAACAAGTTTACTAATTCCACCCCAGCCAATTTAGTACAGCAAATTTCCAACTTACCTTTCCTTTCCTTTTTGACTCCTGGTTTTGCGAAATGCCTCAACTCCAAGTGGCGCCTCAAATTCCTAGACTGTCGAATTATTGCAAAACATATAGGACAGGTTGCAGGTTGTTCTGATTGCGACCGTGACCGTGGTTCTATAAAACATGCCTAATTAAATCCACATTTCTTAATCGACCGATGACTTACTAATTGAGTTCGCAGATTTCGGAGAGGTCCCAGTAGAAGCGTTCGTCGTCGTTGGTGCTGCAGTTGCATCCGCTACCGTTACAATAGATTCTGTTGTACTAGTTTCCGATTTTATAGCAGACGTTGTGATCGTTGTTTCGCCATTTTCAGATGTAACCGTCGTGGGTGCAGTCATAACATTCTCAATTCCTTCTGTACGCGCGACTTTTGAAACTACCTCTTCTATAATATAGTAAATCTCAAATATTGAAAGCTTATGAATCAAGTTTTACCTTGTGGTTTTTTTGCGCGTGGCTTTCGTTTTCTTGCAGGTAAAAATTGATTAATCACGTCCTTAACATCTTGGACATGTGCTGTTATAGTCCCAGCGTTTATGTCTTCTACAACTTGTGCGTGAACTGTATGTTGTTGGGGAGTGGCTATCGTCGCAATAAGTTGTTCCTGATCCTATTTTAAAGTAACTTTGGCTTAAGTTTCTAAACCTAAATGTGTTCGTACGTACATCAATGACCGCTTTGACATGGTGCTGAGGCATCATCTGGTGCAACTGGATTTGTGTTGCGTAGTCATCTTTGGTAACCGTTTGGGGGGCCAGTCCTTGAATATTTAGACAATGTGCTGCCTGCAGTAAAGATGGGAGCTGGGAATGGTCAACACTCACTTCCCCTCGATAAACAAACTCCAGAAGTGCTTCCAAATCGTTTGCATTGACTCCAGCGAGCATAACAACTGGATGCTTGCATGGTGTGTTCTAAATAAAGATGAATTTCATACTTGTGGGCATAGTTACAATTGTACACTATTCAGATCAAGTAACTCGATTCGACCGCTCTTGAACTGGGAATAACATTTTTCAAATTCATCCCCATTTCCCATGCATTCACATACTTTTACATGCTCGACTCGATAGCGATCCAATTGAGTTACATGACCGAGGAGCAAGTTTTGTTCTTTGCTCTACATTTTTCTTCGGAAATTAAATCTAGTATTCAATATATTTTGCGCTTACTTTTAATAAATCAAGCAAGAAAGGACTTGCCGCGCATAGTACTATTTTATGCGCAGGAAAACTTCTGCCACCAGCCGCTAGAGTGCAGTCCACTAAATCGCCATGACAGCGAAGAAGTTGAATGGCCGACACAAGCGAAGTCCCATAATCACCCCACGTTAACGAGTACAGTGAATTTATTGGCAACGCCATCACAGGAATTATTTAAAATAAACTTTTATTTACAAATTCATTCAGAATTGCTTATTCGTATGAAGCCACTGCAAAAATCAAAATATTTTGAAAGAAATTTTGAGCGAATATGGGAGCGTGTGATTTGTGAGATTGGACCCGACACGCACACAAATACGGAGTCAAGAAAATTTCTCCCTCCGTCGTCAGGCTTTGCTCCGTGATCGCTCGCAAAGAGAAATTCCAAACTCAGTTTACGTCAAAATAAATGCACAAAACTTCACAATTTATATGCGTGCACTTTCACTGAATCTTCAGATAATCTTTTAAACGTTTTTTACACTAATTAAACAATGTTTGTTATGGGAAATTCCCAGAACTCTCAAAGAAATCTTCCTATTGCACTAGACTGTCAATGTCAAACGAATTCTGTTTCTGTCCCAGTCCCAAGTAAAAAAATATGGCGGCAAGTCGCGTCACACACGAAAACGGAACACAAACACAAGAATTTTTATTAAATTTATATTGAGTGTATGAAAAGGGATGCCAGGTGCATGAATTTACGGTGAGAAATAAGAATGTGTCCAAAGGACAAAATTAGCCTCTCTTCAGGGGAGAAAGATTTTGGCAGTTTCGTTTTTCCTGGTAATTTACTCCATATTTCCATCTAGATCGTAAATAATTAGAAGATAAATCACCAGTGATAATCCTATGGTCTCCAAATCCACAAATCACGCATCTTACATTTTTATTACACAGAACTAATGGGTAAAATACAAAACCTTTGTGACTAATTTTACAATTTATATTTCTTAAACTTTTCATTAATTACTTTTAGAATATCAATTTGCAAGTCTGTTAGATAAATCGGTGATAGATTTGCACTTCTTACTTTCATCGCAACTGATCTGAAAAACGTTTCAACTTCATCTTCAAAAGCATCAGGAGCTTGAGTTTGCTCGTCGACTTCGTCTTCTGCTCTGCCTTCCCTGGAATTTAGTTGAGGCAATTCAGAAAGTTGTTGACTCTCGGGCTCGGCTGGGCTTGGTTCTGGCATTGACTGCTCGTTCTCAAATTCCACAAAATCCACTCCCCAGCCTTCTGCTTTGCATGATTCTTCGTCGGCGTAATAGGCAGTTTTATTCTCTTCTGTAGCCCTGAATAGGTTAAGAATTTCTTAAAATGCAACATAGAATTTGGAAAAAACACTACTTCCTGCTTCGGATACATCCTTGTAGAAATCCCAAGGAGTTGAAGTGTTTCCACTTTGGTACTTTTACTTTTCCCGGCAGTACATTCAGCCGCTTCAGTTCCCTGGAATATTGATCTCTCAACGCTTTCCATTTAGAGCGACACTTCGCCTCTGTAGTATTTTTGTGACAGGACAACCACACCACACATTAAACCACAAGTTTTCTTACCTGATATTCCCAGCGCGCGAGATATTTCACGCCATTTTTTGTCCTTTGCGAGATTGTTTCTGTAGTTTACGTCTTTCTTGTTGTACAGAAATTCCTCTGGCTTCACGAGCTTGATTAGATCTCGTTCGTACTTATCACAGAATTCTCTTTCCAGCGCTTCCATAGTTGGTGGGGGATGTCCAAGCGGATTTGTTTTCAAAACAAACCTTCTCAATCGAAAGCAGCAACTAAAATGTCGCCGATTATAACCACAAGCAACAAAGCTGTTAGGTTATGAAGAACTCACGCACACCTTGTCACAGTTACTCCTGAGTAAGTAAGTATAGCTTTACTATACCTGACATGTGTAAATATTTGCTCAAGCTTTCAACTCCGTAAATATAAAATTCGTTTGCAAAGTGATTGGTAATGACCTAAAAATATTTTTCTTGCCTCCGTAAACAAATCTCCGTTTTTGTATTTGGAATTGTTGCAGAATTCAAATTTCGCGCTAACTTGAGCTTTTAAAGGATGGCGTTACTGCATGTGGTAAATTTAAGGTCGACTTATAAAGTATGAGGAAAGGAGCGAGGACAAAATCTGTACAGCTTTTAGAGCTGACAATGACATGCCTTCGCCAGATTATTTATCTCTATTCTCTGAGGTTTACGCGTAAAGCCTGAAACAGATTGCCATGCAGTGCAGTGCAGTGCAGCGTAATTTAGAAATAATGTAAGCGTATGAAGCAATACAGATTCACTGCACTGCACTGCACTGCATGAGATTAGCCTAAAGTTCTAAAACACTGCATGAACTAATTTCGATCAAAGAAGGCCGAAGAGAGCAAACATATATGTGCATCAGCTGGCTGCCGTGAAATTCACCAGAATCTGAGAACAACACTTTAGAAGTGCACAACTACATCAACATTGGCCAACAGATTGCATATAAAATTCCCATTAACTACCGACATATTGAATTTGCCCAACAGACGCGACCTATACACAAAAATTGAGAAGCAGGCATTGTATACAGATATAATTGACACAAAGAAACTGTACAACAGGCGTCAGCTGACCCGGCCAGTATGTGACAAGTGAGAGCTGATTATCAATCAATGAGGAAATGGTCAATGTGTGCGTTTCAGAAACGTCAAATAAGCATATT
The DNA here is from genome assembly GCA_006980735.1 of Dasypogon diadema. Classification (NCBI taxonomy): domain Eukaryota; kingdom Metazoa; phylum Arthropoda; class Insecta; order Diptera; family Asilidae; genus Dasypogon; species Dasypogon diadema. The sequence continues at coordinate 26,921 of QYTT01092151.1, read as the reverse complement.
TTTGTCATTTTTGCATGGAGAAATTTCAGTAAGCATAATGCGTGCGGCTTCTTGAGTCACACGTACAGTGTATATGAAAATTGTGGCCTATCCAGATTAGTTATATAATCTAAGTATTCGGTATTCGGGGAAAGCTTTGGAGTAGGAAGCAAAATATCATGCTGTTGTGTTGCAGTTTGCGATCAGGGTTGCCACGGAGCTGAAGAAAATGTAGCGAAATACAAAAATAGTAGCAAATTTAAAATTAAGCTGATTCCTGGTAAGTAGCTATCACAAGATTTATTTAGACGAGTTCAAATACAGCTTTTCTCTCTTCTACATAGTAATAAGTAGAAGAAATATGTACATAAATTTTAACTGAACCGAAAATAAACCCATATTATGGGTGAATGTGAGTGAAAAGTACTATTTTTGTTTTTTATATACTTTATTCAATAAACATCGAAAACGGATACAACAAAAACATAACAGGTTATTCGTAAAAAGATGTAAGGAGATATAAAAGAGGTATATTCATAAAAATTCTTTAGTAACTTCTTTGGCATACATTATAGCCACTACCGTTTATTAGTCGTATCTGGTAGATAAATTATTTTCAATCAACCTTAGTGAAGAAAATATACGTTCTGCTGAACCTGAACTGTGTGGCAATGATAATAAATCAGTAACAAATTTACTGTACTCTTCAAATAATTTATCACCAACAGAATTTTTAATAGAAGGCACGCGGCTCCAGAACTTTACAAAACTATTTGAAAATTGTATTTCTTTTTGGAATTTTAGTAATTGCCATTGATTGTATATTTTGTTGTGGTAATTCGATTTATATAAATTAGGAAATCTTGTTAGTAATGCTTGCATAGATGACATTTTTTGTTGCATAATTGCAGTCTCAAGACAAGAAAAGTTTTTTAAAACTGTCATCAAAATCAAATCTCTTCTTAATTTTTCTGCAATGTCTAGTACATTTAGTAAAGGTACGTACTGACTGTAATTAAATCATCTTCTGAGATACGGTTTTCCGAAATATATGAATGCGCAAATGTGTTATGTAAATTTCATTTAATGGAATATAGTTCCTTGAATCGTAAAAATCAATTTTGCTTAAAGAATCTGCTGTATTAGTTACATCAATTTTTACGAAATAAGATAAAATTAACTTAAAGTTCGTGTCTAAAGTATTATACAGTTTATGCAAACAATAGTCCTCAGCTTGCATTAATTATACCTAAAATGATAGCTAAAAAATAAAAATATATTTTACTTCCAGGTTGCATCATTTTATTTGCTATATTTCCTACTTGGTCCAAATCATCTTCTAATCTTGAAGATATAAAAAAGAGTCGTAGAAGTTCCCACTGCCGTAATATCCTATCCACTACTCCATTTAGCGATAGTCATCGAGTGCCTGCAATACCTAAAATTCGATGTTTCTTTGTCCCCAAATATTCATGAAATTTTAATTTCACGTACTAGATGTTCAATTTCATTAGGAATATTGATGTAGTGAGTACAGAGATGTAGTGAAGTGAACAAATTGATTTTTTCGTTGGCATTTGGTCTTGAATAGTAGTGGGTCCCATCATGAGTAAATCGTTCAATGAAAGCTTTGAGGAAGTCTGTGAAGGGGCATCGAAAACGACTGAATATCAATAGCATACGATATAAAGTACTAACATTACTCGAATAAGTTTGTTATTTCCTCTAAAATTATTATTTTTCATGCCGCATAGCTCGAAAACATATTTTAAGTCTAAAGAACAGATATTAAATTTAAATGCATTTTTGATATCAATTTCTAGTCTGCGTTTATTAAAAAATGCTCCGTTTATTTATACTAAGGCGTTAGCGCATTGAATATTGAAGCAAAGAAAAACATTTGATCCCTTCTAAAATTAGTTTATTCCTTTATTGTTTTTCAATTATTTCTTGTATACAAATAAAAAATACGAAAACAAGAGAAAATGATTACAACGAACAGTGTCTAATTGACAATAAAAAAGCAACGTTTTGCGTTATATCTTGAGTGCTTTAAAAGTAGTAAAGTCTGTTGCGGATAGTCTTCCTCTAACCTCTTAAAATTCTCTAACAATTTTTGTCTAAAATTTTAACGCTTCAAGTTTTCCTAAGTGAAAATATAAAATAAATTTCAACAACACGGGGAAACTAAATTAAAAGAATACCTCCAGATACTCGTATTGTAAAGATTTTAGTTTAAAGTTAATCAGGGTTCAATATCAAAATAAAACTTTTAGGAATTTCGATATTTTAAAAGAAATAGTGTAAAAACTAGAGTTTTTCTCGCTGAAGTAATTTTACTATAAGTGGATACAAATCCTACTCTAGACGTTAGTAATTGGAATTTTGTGGCCTTAAGAGCTCCAACTCTTTTCGAAAACCCCATTGTTGTATCAATTTAAGTAATGCTACGTGAATGAGTGCGTGTTGTCGAACATTTTTCTTAAATTAGTCCAAGTGTTTATACATATCCTCCAGTTGCGGTTTGAAGTAGTTTTTGAGTTGTGGTCGTTTCGACTTAAAAGTTGGTGTTAGAAGGCCATTTTGAACCGAGAATGGGTCTGGGTGAAGATAGATGTCCTTAACCTATAAAAGAAGGGCAAATAATGCAGGTACTATTCTAAAAAAGCATATGTAATTGCAATTACCTGTTCGAATGATTTAAGACCTGCTTGCTTTCCCCAGGCTAGCATATCAGTTAATATTAACTCTTTAATTTTAGGATTGTTGCATAGTACAGTCAGTGTTCCCGGTATGCCGTTCTCCACTGCCCAGCATTTTACAACATCAACATCAGGAACAACCACAGCCACAATGCAGCTCTGACAAATAAAAACTTACTTCGATTCTAACTTCAAATTTCATTTAATTTTACCTTCAGGCTTTCTCCATACACAAACACTTGCTCCACGTACTGGCTGTTTGTGTAGATATTCTCAATTTTCTCTGGAACTATATATTCACCTTGACTAAGCTTGAAAATATGTTTCCTTCTATCGATGATCTTTAGAGTACCATTTGGCAGCCACTTCCCAACATCTCCTGTATGATGCCAGCCATCCGAATCGATAGCTTCTGCAGTTTTTTCTGGATCTTTATAGTATCTGGAAATAGATTGGCGTTATTTTACACATCCACTATTTTCTATAGCTCTACCCCTGAAAAACATTAGCACCTCGAACGCACACTTCGCCTGTATTTTGACTGGCATAATATTCCATTTCAGGAACGTCAACCAACTGAAATCAGAGGACTTAATTCAGTTAAAGTGCCAAAGTTAATCGGGCAAATACCTTAACAGCGTTACATGAAACCGGTGGACCTACATGATCCGGTACATAATCACCTTGCACAGTTAACGAAATTGCACCAGTGCACTCTGTTTGCCCATACCCTTCAACTATTAAACAGCCCAGAGCACACCTCATGAATGTAAGGACGTTTCCAGCTAAAGGAGCTGATCCAACCACCATTAAACGCATGTTTCCTCCAAATGCTGTACGCACCAAAAAAAGATTTATAATTTTCATTTATCTTATCATTTTCTTACCTTCATGAACTTTTTTAAAAACCAATTTATCCCAAAATCCATTTCTTCTTAAAATTCCACGACGTAATTCTCCTTCTTTTGAACTTAGAGCCATGCGGAATAACATTCTTTTTATAGGTGAACTCGAGACTTCCGCCTGGATTTTATCATACACACGATTTAACAGTCTAGGTACAGCTGGTATCACTGTTGGCTTCAGTGCTTTGAAGTCGTTGGTAAGCTGTTTAATATCACCTGAGTAGAAACCTACGCAACCACCGGAATAGTATAGTCCATTCTCACAGCAGCGTTCGAACATATGAGCTAACGGCAAAAAGGAGAGCATAACATCTCCGGCTCTTGGTCTATGATCACCTGAAATATGATTAGAGGACATTTTAGGTACAAAATTGGAAGACCATTGTCGGTAACGTAAATTGTTTTTGTTTTACGATGAAGCCAAAGTTCAGGGGATACCCCAGCTAAGCACAGTTGGCAGGAAAGTGAAGGAAATTAGGATGTCAAGTGTAAATATCGGTGCATATTCTATTTAAACAACAGCGGCCTATAATCGGCAGGGAAGACAGAAGATGGTAGTCCATTCGACATTCGTATAGTTGGCTCAAGAAGGATTCTCGAAACTTTACTGTTTTGCTAGGGGTTGTCACGATGACGAAAGGGTAAAGATGGGTAAAGATGCGCGGGTATCACGCGTTGGGATAAAACTAAGATCAGAATTTTAAGGTCAAGGTTAATCGTATCGCTTGGAGAATATAATATATATTTGATTTATTTTTGAACTAGTTTTACTTCTGTAAGTGTGTATATCAATAGAGGTAGCCTACGGATTTTCCTGATTGCAGGACTAAATATTCAATCTATAATAATAACCCAATAACAAAACGTTTAAGTACATACATTGTGAAATGTATGTTAGTTTCTTTTTGAAAGGCATTGGTGAATTGCCGACAAAGTCATTTCCTTCTATGAGGTTTTTTTGTGTTCTTACCTGGGTTTTTGTTTTGTCGTTTTGTCGTTTTGCTCAAATGAACGGCTATATCAGCGGAAAAGGGAAACACCGTGTGTTTTTGCATCCCTGTTTTTAAATCTAATTGCTTTTGTTGTTAAGGGACTAAATTAAATTAATTTAATTTAGACTAGACTAGTTTTACTTTGGTCTTCTTTTTTAGTATCAGATCGACTACCCCAAAATCGTCAACAATAATATTTTAGTGTAGAATCGACTGGGTCGGTTTTGGGGATTCCTGGGGTGAATTCCATAGAGGTTCAGCAATAGATTATCGCTTCGCAATAGGATGAGGTCTATGGAGAATCCTCTTGGAAGTGAAGGTCCTCTCATGCTTCTGCCAGCCTCGCATTAGGACTGAGCATGAAGTCTACTGAGAGATACTCTCATATCTTCATGGGTGTCGCTTGGTCTGGCTCAGTCTAGAGCATGAGGCTTATTTGAGTATTAGCTCTGGCCTGTGTGCAACCAGCTCTTAGGATCCAATCTATAACACTATCAAGTAATAACCTTTTTTCGGTACGTCTTCATTTGGATGCAGCTGGGTATGATATTTTTGTAAATTTCACCATTTACAACAAATCTTCCACGGTTTATTGTTTATTGTATCACTACTATTTAAATGGTACTTGTCAGAACTCAAATTGAAAATAATTAGAATTTTTTAAAAACAATAACTTCGGGAAAGGTATACATATTTGCATTTGCGGCAGTATTAGCCAAAGTATCAGTTTTGACGTAAAATGATAGTAGGGTCTGATATGTATTAATCAGGTATCAAAATTTAATTTAGTAGGAAATTATCTAAGCGTTCTGTTATCGGCACTAAGTGCAAATTTAGCTTAATCGATTTTTGCACATAGTCTATGTATTAAGACTGAATTTTATAAAATTAACTTATTCCTGAAATAGATTGTATTGCCAATTTAAATTTTCGGGCGTTTAGGAATCAAGCATATTTTTCTAAACGATTTGGCACCTCAAATTAATATGAAATATAAAATTGAGAAAGTTGGTTTATCTCACCTAACTGCAATAAAACCGCACATACTCCAGCCACAACGTTTCCGTGCGTCAGCATGACACCCTTAGGATTTCCCGTGGTTCCAGATGTGTAGCAAATTGTACATAGATCTTCTGGTTTCGGAGGCACTTCAGGATGATTCTTCTGGGCTCCTAGTTTTTCAACTTCATCAAATGTATGCACTTCAACACCTCGATTTTTGGCTCTTTGCAACGTAGCTGGTCTAATTGGCTTAATTGTTACTAACCTCACCAATGATCTCGGTGCCTTATCAAGTAACATATTCGCTTTAGCGTCATCCTCGACAACTACTAAAGCCATATCTGTTTGTCGTATAATAAAAGCACAAGCATCTGGTCCAAGAGTGTCATACAAAGGAACTACAACTAGCGAATAAGAATAGCAAGCCTGCTCAAACAGAATCCATTCTGGGCGATTTTGTGAATAAATTCCGATTAGCTGCTTCGGCTTAATTCCGAGCGTCATCATTCCAGAGCCAAAATTTTTCGCTCGTAATAGCGTTTCGTCGAAATTTATCCACTGGAATTAATAAAGAGTGACCAAATGTAATATTATGGTAATATTATAAGTTTCACACTTACTTGATATGGTGAATTTATATTCTCTCTCCATCCCAGACAAGGACCGTTGTTAGAATCATAGGCTCCAACACGAAATGTTTGATAGAGTGTGCGGGCATTTTCATTGATGTAACTGACAAACTTTCCATTTTTGGATTCCTTATAGAATTTGGACACATGAATCTGTTCTGGGCCCTGAAAAGTAGCAAATAATCTAGGTAGTACACTACGCATCTAATTTAAAATTCAGTTATCAGATTATGTTAAACTTTGATAACTATACTACAAATCTTAATAATATTTAAAGGAAAACAACGGCTTCAAAAAATTTGGTGTATGGCATTTTAAATTCTTTAGCACAGTAAGTAGACTCTAAGCGCCTTCGTTACTTAATTATGCTATTATTATTTTCAAATATCGTCAAGGAAAAAATTACAATTGAATTGAGCCTATTATGTAACGTCTCAGATGTTTTCAAAAATTTTTACAAAAAAAAAACAAAAAACCCGACTGCAAAAACTGAAAATTAAGGAAATTGCAATTTTTCAAGAATAAATGGGTGAGACGATAGCTCCATATATAGATATAGAAGGTGCTGCATATTAAGGTATCTTGGGATATACCATGTGACTCCCTGAGGTCAGTTGATGAAAAAATTGCTCCTCTAACGAGTTACAGCCCCTTAACGAATTTTCAACTTTGAATGTACCCTGGTGGAGATGTTTGTTCATAATTTTTGAATCGCTCTATGGATTCTAATTATTTTCGTTGTGATTGAAAGCTATCATGAGTACTTTTCTTTTGGTATCCCACTTACTGTTATCGATGAACTATTCACCTTTCTACCGCGAAAAACCCTACCCGGGTTCCTGCTACAGTTTTCATACAATGGTAAATAGTCTTTTTACGATTGGCCAAAAAACTGAATAATCAGGGTCACCGTACCGAAGTAAGCTGTTTGAATAGTAGCTGGACAGGTAATTTTAATTATTTTAATAAAAACTAAGAAGAAAAGGTTCTTTCAAAAAATACTAAGTAATAAATTATAGTAAATGTTGAAAATGATCCTCTCTCTGCTCAATACATAACCTTAACCTACGGGCTTTAGTAACATTACAACTTATTTCTGATCACATTACAGACGCATTCAATTTTATTCCACAGCTCTTCTCTGGAACTTATTACAGAGCCGTAGAGCAAATCCTTTAGATAACTCCGTCAACAAAAATCTAACGGATTAAGATTATGTGAGCGCGGTAGCCAAGGGATTGGTCCCCACGTTCTATCCATCGTCCATCATATTGCTCATATACATATATACAGAGTATTTGGTAAATAAGTAGGACGGAGTACGGCAATGGATTCCTAGGAGTGTCTTGATCACACCCGCAGACCCTCACCTCAAATTTGATAGTACCGTAAGACAATATCTGTTCCTGTTCTAAAATTATTAATATTTTTATGTGAAAGCTGCCTTC
>QYTT01092146.1:63244-98369 GCA_006980735.1 Dasypogon diadema | reverse complement strand
ACATTATATATAATATATTTTTCTGTTTCATTGTCAAATGTTCCCGGTTCGTAGACGGGACAAATTATATGGACCTGATCAAACTCAAACGCTAGATTTCCCTTGTTCACGTCTATTATGTGGTCTGTGTTGTCTATTCGAAATCTGGAAAAAAAGAAAAGACGATATTAGCGTTTTGAGTACACTTCGAAAAGAATTAATCTCAAAAATTGGAATTAGAATTAATCTCAGAATCCCACGCACCCTGAAAAATTTGAAAAAAATAAAATTGTGCACTTTATTGGTCCTTTGCAAGGTCCTCAGTTCACCACGAAAACCATGCAAAATTAAATAGGGTCGACCCAATTAAATGTAGTCTTTGGGTTCCATTGAGCTTTTTTTTTTTATCTTATTACCTTTGATTGTATCTTGGTGATCAGTCAAAATTTTGACGATAGCATATAACTCTTAGCTGTCAGCCATGTTTGCTCTAGATTGGCAGTACAACAAAAAATAATATCTATAGAAGTAGAATTAAAAAAGCAAAAAGCATTCATCGTTACATTAATGATCTAGAGTATCGATATCTGTTTTTATTGCTACTAATGAATTTAGAAATCTGCATTGAAGTTTTATTTAACACCGTCCTCTTCACTAAAGTTCCATCCTATCCATTAAGTTATGGTGGCAGCAATAGCAACACACCTGGCGAATCAATGGCGACTTCTAAAACCAGCTTGCAAAAAAGATAAACCGTGAAAGAATATCTACCCAAATATCGGCAGAAGTCGATATTATGATTGACCACAGGCACGAGAAAGATTTGTACCAAAAAACTTAGTTTCAAATTCAATTGAGCAGTTATCAAAGGAGGTAATACTATTGGAACCAAGAATCCATCTTATTCCGCATCGAATCCAACGTCGAAGTATATTCATAAAAAAAAATGGAGTAAATCTTCTAGAGTGCCCTGGCAGGAAATTCCGTTGCAGTACGGAGAGGAGTAAGGAAGATTGAGAGACAGTAGTTAAAGGAGAAGCAGCAGCTACAGACAGGGCAGCTTTCTAATGTGCAGAAAGATCTTCACGAGATGCTTAATCTTATCCTGGAAAGATATCCCAACTCCAAACGTCCAATGGTTTGACAATGCGAAAGGGAAGCTTCCTGTCATTGAATGGTGATGATGTGTTTAAAACCTAAATCTCTGGATGGACATAGAGCCGTAAAAGCGTTTGAGACAATTGTACTGACAAGAATTGTATTTGCGAAGCCACTGGGTGTTGTAGAGTAATAATTTCATGCCAAAAATTGTGGCTCACTTGCAACATTTGTCATTTTGTCTTTTTCCCAATCTTCTCTTCCCTCTTTCCTTTCGCCTAAGTTGTGCTGTGTGCATTGTAGGTTTGCCCCCTGAGCTTAGCCAATACCTTAAAAACCCTAAGGGATTCTTAACTGAGCCCAGAATTGAAGTTTATGTGGCTACGCGGCTTCAATGAATACGTGTTTCGCAGAGAAGTAGAAAAAGGGCACCTAAGAGATGAGCTTGGTTGTGGTTGGATAATAGCTAGGCCTTAAAAAGATCTGAGTCTGATGCTTTTAAATGGAAAGATGAAATTGTGCTGGGTACTGGGATCTAAGGACATCACTAGAAACAAGACTGCGGAAATCATCAAAAGAGCATCTGATATGACCAATCGCTAACAAAACCCACAAGAAAAGTTGAAAAGGAATCATCTCGTGCAGAATGCATATGTATGCGGTATGATTATGGACCTACTACAATAACCTAACCCATCCAGATCTGGGGATTAAGTTCTAGTATAGTCTTAATAAGGGAATTGTAGATGTGTGGTAGAACCAGCTCATCAAACCAAAAATCAGCGATATAATTCCATGAAGACTGTTAAATGTTGCAATAGAATAAATTTTATTCGTCCTTGTCTCCGCTCCTGACAAGCATTCTACTTCGCATTTCCTGTTCTTGTAAGGAAATTCTACATCCGTTTCAATCAATCAATCAGTAAAGAAGGACAAAAATTTCTGTTATTGTCATCCTTTTTCTGGTTATACTTTTTATTTTTGTGTGCGTGTATGTGTATAACATCGGTATGAACGCATCAAGTAAGTTTTTTAACGACCAATTCAATTGAATCGATCTTAACCACCCACTATACTCCTTCAAAGAAAGTATTCTAAAGGTCGTATCGCTCATCAATCAAACTGGGATGACTTTAACGAAAGGGTGAGGGGGATGGGAGGGAATGGGCGACGGAAATCAAAAGGAGAAAAGTAAATGCCACCGATATTATTTGCAACGAGCGAGAGATTCTTTCAAGAGATGACAACGATGGTGAATAGAGACATCAACAATACCCTCCTTTTGAATTTCGAGATAAAATCCTCTTTCTCTGAAAAAATTACACTATTCCTACTTGAAAAACACAGAAAAAATAGTGCTCCTATTCGCCTTCTTGTTATCATCACAATACCTACACAGTCTGTCTTTTGGTTAACAGAAGTGGTGTGCCGTTTATATTTGAATACTTCTCCCGAAAATGTGGAAAGAAGGAACAAGAACCAGAAAGACGAACCGACAAATAGGAAAACTTAATGAAATAAGTAATCGCATAGGGAATGGGTGGGAAGGGACCGATACGTATGAATGAGGAGGCGAAATATAAGGATAAAGTTTACAGGATAATCTCTGACTCAATCTTCTGGGAGGCATCCCCTGTACTGCCTTCATCCTTATGGGTACAATTTGAATAATGAGATGAGGTGTCTGGGAAGAGCTTATACTTATGAAAAGTAAATAAGAAGAAAGCAAGTTGCTGTTCTACCTTAAAATAGTCGTTTTTTTTTTGCGTATTATACCGATGACGCGAAAATGTACCAGGCCAGGCAATATAGATTACTAACTTGTTCATACCACTTTGAGGATCAGATTTGGTCCTGGGAATTATAGAAAACAATTTTGAAGTTCTTTTGTAAAAAAATAGACATTTGAATTTTCAATGAAAATCTATGTAATTTTGGATGTAGTTTGGTATTGGGATATGATACAATCCAAGGGTTTAGCGTAGAGGCACAATAGGTTAGACTATATACAAATCAATCTACGGAATATGACACAAACCTAAGGATATGCAGGATTTTATCCTCAAATACTATTTAGACCACATCAGAGAAGGTTGTCGGATATGAAGACAAACTGAACGTCATGGGCAGAATTTCTTTTAATAGCAAACTTACCTGGACTTCTTACTATAATACGATCACAGCTAAATTCTCTGGGCTTTTAGTTCATTACGAAAACTGTTTGAGAAATGTGAAATTATGTTTTTGGTTATAACAACAAAAATTACACAATGAAAGATCACAATTGGGTGCAGTCCAAGCTCATAGAATCCCAATCGCCTGGATGGCTGTGCCCCCAGCGTTTATGATTTTGAGTACATTTAAACGACACACAAAAATCTACTTTACATCCTAAAAGTCACCAGATCTTGGCCCAGACAGAGCTCAGTGAAAATCAGCACTGGATGCGGTAACAACAGGATTCCGGATGTCCAAGCTGTACCTACACGACACCTAACCTAAAATCGGGCAGATCACTAAAGAAAAGGCAAAATACGTAACAACTCTAACAAAAATAGGGCAGGGCCATGATGAAAACATTTAGTCTAGATCTTCATTTTGTAGGCGTGATTAAAAATTTCATATTAACCGTTGTGCCAGGATACCACAAGGCTCCATCCTTTTACCTATTCTCTTTTTGAATTTCATTTGTGATGTGTACTCTCACATTTTGGTCCAGTTCATAGTTTTACGTTCTCGATATAGCATATTTTCTTAGACTGGTGAATAGACTAAAAGAAAATATTTCTAATATGCTCGTTTCAATCAGAGTCAATCGAATTATCTTCAATGCATCTAAAATCCAGTTGTGTATAGTTTCTTTAAAACGCACCCCAAGTCAAGTATCTCAAATTTGTCCTTCGTGAACATATTGGACACTTATCTATTAGGCTTAGTTAGACCGATTGCATTAGTTAAGAAATGCTGGAAGGTTTTCTTGTGGCCATATATACCCATTTTCTTTTCCATTAATGCTATGCAAAGCGTCTAGGGATAAGATGCCTTTTGCAGTTCATTAACAGAAGTCCCGCATGGTTTAATGATTTACATTGCTTAAAATCTCTAAGAAATCTAATAGGTCTTGGAGTTTAAGTCGACTATGATATAAGGCAGTTCTTACATCAATAGTTTACGAAACTGATCCGTGGATCTCTTCCATTGGTCGAACCTATGCTTTCAGATACTAATGAGCGGATTTGGTCCAGGGAACTGATTCACATAGGGCCAATTTTGACGGAAATACTTATCGTATACGGCCAACTGGCCAACTGATCGGGTTATTTTTAACAGAGCTGTCTCCTAGCTACGATCTGGTCGAAACCCGAATTGACAGGAGACTAGAAAGTTCGTATGATTGATATACTCAGAAATTTTTTATGTTGGATTTCTCTAGACCCTATCCACTATTACTCTAGATCATATCCTTGCAGCTCTTCGAAGTAGCATGTTTTCTTTTGTAATAGGGATACCAAGAGCCTTTTTATATTTGGGATGGAGGCGAATTTACTGATCAGGATAAGGAGTAAACTTGTGACTGAAAACATCTCCTGCGCTCCGTTTAGTTTCGATGTGATGCTTCTCGTGTTAAGATAACAGACCTCGAAATCCACATAATGGCCATTTAATATTGTGGTTCTTACTCTATTATTAGATACCAAATAATTGCTCTTAATCTGACACACATACGAGCAGAAGACTTGCCTTAAAGCCATTGACAGGAAATGAACAACAACAAAGCGAAGGAAGTGTACGGAATGTATTCATCTGGCCATTGAATGTAAAAATAATCTTCTCAAAAACTCATGTGGATATTTTTGAGTGGTAACGTAACAATCTACTGCTGTAAAGTAGGATAACCTTACACCCCTGATTTCTTCTAAGCTAGAAAAGTGACGATACAAAATATACTACTTTTTCCTTCTATGGGGATATGAGCTGTGGGCATTCAAATGGATTGTTTATCGGCATCTTCATAATTCAACTTCCTCACAATCGATCTGCAAACCTCTTAAGGAAAAGAAACAAAGCCCATGTTATGTATTATATAAGTTCGGTAATCTGTTTGACTTCATCATCCATCCTCCATAGAATTATTGCAAACTCTTTGAATTGACCTTCAAGGAATCGAATAAGGAAGGTATCGACGGAAGAAGATCTGTTCGAATTGTGCCTGATCAATATGTGAAATCATGAGCAAAGTCAAGGGGTTATAGGGGCCAATTGAATTTGATCATCAAACACCTTCAGTTAAATTTGATAAACGCAAGGATATCAACACCAATTGATCGGTCAATGATCTGCAGATTTTTACAATATGTCGCCAAGCTGGGTAAGATCACTTTTATTCGGTTCAACGTTGCCTTGTTAACTCCATTCGACGAGAGCACCTATAACAAGATTTCATGTAAATCGTTACCGAAGGAACAGCGTAGCATGGAAATCTTTCGTTTTTTTGCTGTTTCCTTATTTGTTTTTTCTTCGTCAGTTCTTTGCTGGTCAAAGAAGAAGAAAAGAATAGCATTTCAAGGGTAAGAATGCTATAGACGGTCCAGTGAAATACACAACCGAACCGCTGAAGATGAGGTGGAGAAGATCGGTGTGAGGAAAAATGGGTACCAATCCCTTGTTGAGTGCAATGTTAAATTCAATTTCTTTTGCTGAACGAAGAATAAGGTTAAAACAAGGGGGCGGTTCAGAAAACTTAAGAAGGAATATACTGCATTCGTGTGTAATCAAATGAAGAAGTGAAGGAGGATGCGATCTGAAATCACAAGCCGTAAAAGCCGCACTTTTATCTGATCATCTTTGGATTGCATCTGAAATTTCTGAATCTGCCTTTTGCACTCACTGCTGGCCCGATTCGGTGCAGTTTAGTTCCGTAGTCGATGTGGTATTCGATTAACTATTGCGGCATAAAAGAGCATGAAAAACCTCCTTCCTCTCTGCCTTCCATCCTTTTAACCCTTTTGAATTGTTTATTCGTACGTTCGTTAAAAATGATAGTCGGAAAAGAAGGAGGATTGAGTTTTATTATCCACAGAAAAGAGGTTATAATTAGAGACACAAGAGAAATAGATTTCTCAGCAACCAAAACCCTCTATACCTTCTCTTCTTTCATCAACTTATTACCACGAATTAATATAATTTTCAGAGGAACCAGACAGTCTGGTAATTATCCTCATGCGTGAAGGTCGAGTTGCTTAAGGATTTAAGGTGTGGGCATGGGATTTCTATTCCTCGTAATGAATTGTATCTAAACTTAAGTAGTCCGCAAGGGGTTGAGGAAGTGAGGTCACAGTCAAAATACGCTAAAACTTATGAGGCTTGTGTGGAATGTTGCTGGTGATGTTTAAGCCCACAAAATTGTGCCGCACATCAGTTTTCATTGCAAGTGCAGAGAATATATCTGTTACTCTATTTAGGTAGAGAGTACCGGGTGGGAAACGTGACATCTATACTGAAGGTCGATTTTATCACCATGTTCGCGTCCTCCTCGTATATATACGTAGCATGGAAAAATTTAGAAATCCATGTTGTAAAGGCGATCGATAAAATTGCTCTGAGGCTTTAGATAAACGGCAAAAAACAAATTTTGGGTTGATTTTAGAGCACACTCACGAACTTTGGCTGCTTGAAGAGTGATTTACTTGGAGGATTCAGTGGAAGGACAATATTTAAAATTTCTTTTTTCACTTCCACCACTCATTTAATAGGCTAGGCACAGAAAGTGGTGCAAATTGCTCCATTTCGCACAAAGGGAACTCGAAGTTAACATAAAGTTCTTTTATAGACGCACACAAGCCCCCTCCCCACCCCCATCTTTTTGTTAATAATAATGAAGAGGGGGCGGCAAACATGGCAAGTACATTTCCGGTCAATGTCGGTCCTTTAAGTACAAGAGGACTTTTTCCTTTGGAGTGGACCCAATCTTTAAGGAAAAATCCTTAGTCCAGGACATTTAGAAGAAGTACGTGTGACAAAGCCGAGAAAGCATAATTTAAGAGATTGCAAAAAGTGCCCATAAAGAAAATGTGTTCACACTCTAAACTATAAAATGAATTAAGTGAATGAGCCATTCATTCGTGGCTCGCCTCTACTCCATGTTCCAGCGCACTCATCAAAATTCCGCATTTTCGTTCCTACTTCGATTGCCTTGCCGCGGTTATTCTACGTCGAGGGTTTGATAGATGTCATCAGATTGGAGTGCAATACTAAGGCGTGAAGAAGAGTGTCCCCTTAAGTGCAGAACATGATAAACTAACGACATATCCAATTGGTCTGGACAATTCTTCGTTTTTACTGTGCTATCTTTAGATACAAATGAATCGGTCAGAAATGTCCAGCTTTTTTGGATGTTTTTTGGTCTTGGCCTTAATGCACAAATGTTGTGACCATCAGTTATTGACAAGAAATATTGGAAAAAATAGACAAGGAACGTCGGCCACACCTTCACCTGTTCAACCTGATGTGGTAAGAAGTGCTAATAAAAATTCATTTATTGTCTGCAACTGCCCGTTTGCGGGAGATATATGGACAGTCGGAAGATAAGCAAGTGATGACTGCAGAAAAATACCACCCGGTGGTATATTAGCGATTAACGGTCAGCTGATAACTTGGTGAAAATTCGAAGTGCTGTGACTTAAAAATAGGAAGATGCATATGGCACAGCTTAGACGGAGCGCAATTTTAAGGGAGAGGAGATTGTGAAATTTTATCCTCACAAATGTTGCAAGTAAAGCACATTTTTTAGTGAAAAAATAGAAAAAATCACTTGATGGAAACTCAAGTATCAAAAATCAAAATTGAAAAATTTTCATCACTTGTTTAAAGTTCCACAAAAGGCAAAACATTTTTTTGTAGATGGGAATAACTAGGGAAGTGCCAGCATTTAAAAATATTGTGGAGTGTTTCGATTTCGACGGTAAGGAAATCTCATCAGCATGGCTGAAGCCTAGTCCGTCTAGTCATGGACACTCAACATAGCTTTCAAAAATTTTGCCCTTTATCAGCTTGTTTTTAATTACAAGCATGAATTTTATATAGGAGCAAAAATAAATTTTGCAACTACTCTGAACAGCTCCTTCCTGCGTGTGAAAAAATCCAGGCACTCACAGAGGAAGTGTGGTGTCGTCTCCGAGTCCTCCTACACGCAGAAACAGATTTCTTGTCACACATATCTTTGCAACGTATGAATTGAATTAATTATGATGCTATAAAATACTGAATCAGCATTCCTTTTTCTGCCCAAGCCCAAAAGAAGGTATGAGGACCTGTCATACACCTCACATAGAAAGAGATTAGTGATTCTAGAGATTATCAGACCTTCGCATCTGGTGATTTGATTGAACATCCTGAGGAGATGAAGATCTTCACATCCGAGACCAGGTCTGTCATAAGTAAGAAGACACTTTTTGAACTTATTATTATATATTTTTTTACAGATATTATTACAATAACAGACATTTCTATATTTTTAATAAGAGCAACAAGAAAGCTATACACTTTTAAACTAGCCGGCACTCTCCATGTAAGAGTGAATTACGGCTGGCACCTTTCGGCCAAAAAGATTCTACAACATCCCAAAGGAAGAGGGAGTTAAACTAAATGGAATTGGAAATGCAGAATTAAATTTGTAGCAATTTAAATGTAAGACTCAAAAGGTTCCTTTTCACTGATAGAAAAAAAGGTTCGCCCTACTTGTGTAGTTAAGAGCTGGTACTAACCTCCAGCACACACACACGCGCGACTCGTATAAACGAATCCCAAGGACAAATATCAAGAAATTTTGTTGGAATGACATGAATATGGATTCAGGACTCGCCTGATGAGGGATGGAAAAGCTATGATAAGAGGGACACGAGGCTTAAAATCCTGGTCGGTGAAGAAGAATCATTAACAGTGACCACAATGATAAGTGGATGAGTGGCAGAGGCAAATTACTGAAACCTGTCTATCTACAGATTTCCCACCACTCAGGTTAACTAAAGGATTTCCATCCGTAAGCGGACGTGAAAAATCGTTTACGATTTTCCTAGTTTTTTTACCGTGGTATAGTAGTCATTGTCGTAATGAATAACGTGTGGGAGTGTAGTAATGGGATGGGATGGGCAGGGAGGGAGAGAATGAAACGCCTTAAAAAATGACAGTTTTGGCAGTAGATGGAAATATCTTCATCCGCACTTTGTGAAAAACGACAATACTTTTGTGTGACAGTACCAGAGATCGAGGAGACCTATCAAAAAAAAAGGAGGATCAGCACCACACGGGTTTGGAATGCTTACAAATGCATACACAGGGAAAGAAGAGAAAAAATAATAATAATTTATGAGTCGTCACGTTCACAGCATCAATCAAATGGTATTGAGCCACTTGACAGGGTGGCAGAAGGCCTATCCCAACCTTGTTGTCGTCTTATAAGCGGATTTTTATGTTCAGTGAAAACTGTCTCCTCTTCACCTACATGGGGTACGGATGGAAATTATTTCTCTTCTGATGTAGATGGAGCCATGGGGCCAGATTTTCGCAATTTCCTTTTACAGGTGAATGAGATGTGAAATGTTGTCAAGGTGTGAGATGCAACGTTACCACCATCTGTAGATACGCGCTATTTGTGCGTTCCTCGATATTCTATATTTCACGGAAATTCGCCTTCTATACGTGATTTTATCTAATGGAGTCTATTGCCAGGAGAATTCTCCTGGACGAATTGTGAAAAACTGGAGTGAAAACTGCAAATTTATTTTTTCCCTAGTTGTTATCCAGAAGTTCTTTATTTTTACATTTGAAGTTCTTAAAACTTTCCTTGAAGAAAAACAAAAGCCGACTCAAGGACACATAACCGAAGATTACACTTGACTAGAATGAACAGATAGCTTTGTCAGGATGTGCAAAAGTAAGTACCGAATAGAAGGGGTAGTATATCACCAAAAACTTTATCGGTATATCTCTGGACGGCTGTGAAGTTGATTTTCATTGTTTTGTTTTGAAAGTGCACCCGACCCCTCCCGCCCCCTTATCCTTCGTCACTTTCACAATTAGCAAAAAAATTCAATTCGAAATCATGAGATCGTTGTGTACCACAAACTTTTCTTATTTCTGGAGAGCGGAGACTGTCTTGCATCCTTCTATCACGATGAGTTTTTAACTCGGGGATTCCCCCAGTTTGCATTATTATTCTTCTCCATTGCAGTTGAAGGAGTGCAGCACCATTGGTGCATCGGGGGGGTCGGAGCTGGGAAATATTTCGTCTTCTCCTTCTCTCTTCCACTAGTTTTTTGTTTATTTTTCCCGTACCATTCGACATATACACCTTTATGTTCCTTAAGGTGCACACCATAAACATGTAACCAGTGCACCCATTTCAAAAAGTTTTCAGTCGAGATTTAACACACAAAACTTTCTTCCGCCGTAGAACCCCATCTCCTTTGAACCACCCCTCCTCCTTTGGAGGCCTTTTATCTAAAATATACCAGAAACACGCTATTCAATGAGCAACTATGGTACGATAAACGATGAGAGTACGAGGTATGATGATGGTGGAAATTCAAATGGAAATTGCTCGGGTGACGTGTACAACACCAGCTCAGCTCAGGGGGCATCATAGACTCTCTTTTCTGCCTTCTGGGTCTGGCTTCTATTGTATTCTAAGCGTATGACGACGACAGCAGGCAGACACGTAAAACTTTTCCTGTGGGTTATTATGCTGTCGCTTGTTAGAAATGAGATGAGATCCTACTACTTATTTCCAGCTAATGTTACTACTTTATTATACGTTCAATTCCCGAGCACACACATTTACTGATAGATAATGGTACATACTTCTCCGTTCCCCATGCTCTAATTATCGTCTGCGCTTAATCGTATTACCCTCGTCGTTCCTTCAGTCTGCCATCCATAAATATATGATATCACACTTGATTTGTGTCAGCAGCCCACAGATATCCTTTATTCATATAAACATCAGGATCCATTGTGCTTAACAATTCACAGTAGGGATGGCTCAACCAATTCTACTGGGCTGTTACTACTGTTGCTGCTGTTCCTCTGCCTTCCGGGGGGATATCTTCACGCTACCTCCTATCAAGCAGTGTTGTTTATGTCTACCACTCAACTGCTGTGCTATGCACAGAGAATCACCCGGCAAATTTCACCTCAATTCACCCGACCCAACACCCATGCCGATGTTAAATCAAAGGGGCAAGAAACAGAGCGATTTAAACCTGAACGCTATTTTGAAAATTATAAAAGATTTTGCACTACGTGTATAGAAGCATCAACAAAATCTCAGAGTGATGTGAAACAGGCGTTAGAGCTCTCTTGTTCTATGGGACTGTTCGGTGTATAGGAATACAGCCCATGGGAAATGGCAAGGGTATACACAAGCACGATATGAGAATAGTGCTGAGGTGAAAGGATTTCATAGTAATTAGTCTCAGTTATACTCTCATTAGTCGTCATTTAGAAAATCCGTTTAATATCTTTCTATGGAATTATGTCAGAAAATGAGCCTACTCTTATGGTGCCCAACCAAGTCCATATACACGCATATGCCCAAAACGGGTATTCTGACAGCTTTAGGTTCATTTGTCTTATTAAATATTTGAATCCTTCCTAAGGATGGGAATGGCTTTTATTTTTTAGAAATGTTCTAATTTTTAGCGTTTTTCTGATATGTGTAGGTCGGTCGTTGTCGTGTTGCAAAAAGATTAGTACTTTGACGGTTTCGTATAGTGTCCTATTGAAACTTGGGAAGGGCCTGGGTTTCTCTGTTTTGATCTTTTCAGGTCTAGGAAATGCCCCTGCAAAGAGCTGCAGTCGTGATCAGACTATAGATTTGCAAATGCGGTATCACTCTCAGTTAGACCCAGGTTCTTTAAATCATAATGACTAGGGTCACATAGTAGGCCAAATATTATAATGAATTAAATTAAGGGGTGTATAAACGTTTAAGGATACCAATTTCATTACTGCGATCTATACAGAGTCTCTTTTTCAGTTTTTCATTTTTGAATCTCCCGAGTGCATTATTGTACTATTAGGAATAGAATGTGGTTTGGTATTTGGAGTCCCTCAAGGATTTGTTTTAGATCTGACGATATAATGTGTATAAAAGCTCAACTGGTATACCTCTGGAAGTGATGAAACCCTTTACTGGGTTAGGGGACATACAGAGATCGAAGAAAACACGAAAAGTCGTCATCTTGACAAAAGAGTAGCGGCTTGGAACTATATTCCGTCATTACATTAGTGGTGATATAAGGCAAAATGCTACTAACCAGCAAAGGAAAATGCTAAGAATTAGGGTAGAAGGTGTTGTTTCCTTTCCCACATGCTCCTCATGTAAGACTATCCGACTAATAAAGAATTTATACAAAGTCAACAACTGTAGTACGTCATAATGAATGTATACCCAAATACGTTGATTAAGACTTCGAAAGAGCATGAGAACCATTTCTAGTTGGTGAATAAACACTGAACACAGTCAAAAGGATCAGAAATTAATCCCTACGCTTAAATACTCAGGGAAGTTCCCCTGTAAGGATAAAACCTTTCCAAGAATTGATAATTGAAAAAGAACCTATCAATATTGTATCTGTGGATGTCCGACTCGTCTCCAAGCAATTTACTTCCGATTCTGAGAGTTCAAAACCCTCTCCACATACCCTTAGTCATCATGTTAACTAAAGTATTCAAATCAAGAGAGGGTTATTGAAGAAATTCCATCTTATGTAGGTATGATATATTAAAACAGGGATGAAAATGGAGACTTCTTAGTATGGGTTTAGCATATCCATCTTTTTGTCCTCATTTCTCATTCCCTCCTAGTGCTGTCTCAATTACATCATTTTCTTTCCTCTTGATACTGTTGGACTACTATTTGAATAGGTCCTGTGTTGTGTTGTCAATAGCCTGTAGAAAGACCAATAGATGGAAACTTATCGAATCCAAATGAGGAGCTCTAACCCCGTTTGACTCGTTTTAGACGAAACCACGGATAGGGATTGGTATCTAAAAGGTCAAAATTAAGTTTAACCCTACAAAAGGGCACTACTAGATGGAATTAACTATGTTAGTGCCATGTAGAAGACAGGAAGATAGTGTAGATATATCGTGCTTGCATCTATTCTTTTGCTCTGCTAATAACTTAACCATGTGAGTTGATTGGACAATGGTCTGACTAGACCAGACCAATTTATGTTGCCTGTACTCTTGCCAATGTGAAGAGTAATCACCCATAAAGAGTGATGGAAGGAAAGGGCAATTAACAGAATGTAATAAAGGTAAAAATAAAATTAATTTCTAGAGGAGGTATCATTTGATGTACGACGTGTGAACCGGTAGTTGCTACAATTGCATAATTACCGTCTGAACGTCCTTATCAGTCCGGATTCCCCTTCGTCTTGGATAGACCGGATAGAAAAACTGAATGTGAATTTATAGAAGACCAAGAGATAATGTAGACACTCCACCTGTATTGTACGCCTAGTAACAAAAAATTTCCTGAAAAAGGGAAGCCTTCTAACCCTGAGACCTCATCCTGATCGATGAAAAATGAACGTTGAAGATTTTCAAGTGGATAGGGGAGTGAGGCAATAAAAAAAATGTAAATAAATCGGGTTAATGTGAATAAGAGGGTGTCTGATGGGAGGTGAGGGAGGAACAAATGTGATTAAGGAAACATCTTTGGTTCATTTCACAGATCTCACTCGGAATTGAAATTTCTTCAAAAATCCCAGATGAGCAAGGTTGAGTGTGGAGGGCTCGATATGGGTGGATGATAAAGTGAGAAAGGAGGTTATAATATTTCGCTTTCAGCCCTCTTTTCATATTCAGTGCATCTGTCCTTTGTTTAATTTACAGTGATATTTTCTTTGGTACTTTTAATCAGATATAACATACTACTTAATTTTTAGTACCATTAAATGGATGGGGAAGGTGAAGGACGGAGAGTAAGTAGGACGGAAGCGATTTTAATTTAAAGGAGTGAAGTTTAAATAGAATTAATTTTTAGTAGGAATAGAAGCCCTCGTGGATGTTTCAATAGCTCTTTTGAAAACGATCCCAAAGTAAGTGTTCCCGGATCAAGCAGAAGTAGTGTCAGAACGCTACCGTAACCCTCCTAACCTAAGTTTCCAAGAGGCAACTCTTAGCAATCGCCGGTTCTAATCAATGCCATACTAGCAATCATCATCATGGCTGAGTTTTCGAGGGTCATCGTAGGATCTTAGACACCTCCACGATTGTATTTCTCAAGCATTTACGATTTTGAATCAAAATGTTTTAGGAGGTAAAAAAAATTGCATATGGGATATTTCATTTTCCAAGTCTATTGGAGAAAGTTATTACAAAGATAAAACATTGAATACCTCTTTCGTTCGAACTAATTTAAAAACCAGAACAGAAATTACCTGAAAGAGACATTATACCTCGATTATATTATCGGTTTTGGTGGAATACGTACAGATCCTGCCATCGTGGATTTTCGAACCCCAAAAACACCTCGACAGGTCTGTCGATTGATGGGTATTGTTCATATGGAGAAAAGGCAAAATCGTTCGAACAGATAGGAAAACTGGGAGAGGGACCCTTGGTTGCTCGTTCCGAAAGTATTCCGGCGAAAACAAACTGGAATATTGGTCCTGATCAGCTAGCTTAACAGGTTTCCGATCCCTAGAGTTGAGTCAATAAGTTGACCATTAATCAACTGACGCAATTCTTGCGGGGCCCGAAGACGTTCCAACCATGAGGAAAATCTCGAAGTTTCTAAAGGATTTAAATTAAAGAAGGAAAAAAAACAAAACGAAAAAATGGAAACATTACGAAATACCCGGGGGTTACCGCGTGGGATTGAGAAAGAATGAGGGGTGAAAGCTAAAATGCAAAACAAAGGTGTATTAGTGGCAAAACCTCTGTCATAGGCGGTTGATCGTATGTATAGCTTGCCCATGTAGCTAGTCGGATGCCTTTTTGTGGATACAGCCCTCGTTACCCTCTTTTTTGCTCCCTTTCTCTCTTCTATAACCTTCCGCTTACAGCACGATCATTTTTTTATGCCAGCCAGCAGGCGTACCAGCCGCCATGTGCCCCTCTGAACATCTCCAGACTTAAAAGACGCCTCGATCAGCTGGGTTGGTGTGGAGATTCCTGTGGGCTCATGGCTCAGTCTAGACAATGAGGCTCGCTCGAATCTCAGTTCTACGTCTCTACGCCTGGGTGAGATCAACCCAAGGGACACCAAAATACCCTCACATAACCAACCTAGTTTCAAAGGAACTGTTTGAAAATAATATAGTCATACACAATACACAATAGAAGTTTCCTAGCATCACTGAAGGAAAAATTTGAAAAGTCTGCGAAATCTATTCATAGCCACTAAAAATAAGCTGTATACAGTATGCTACATATTCTACCAACTAATTCCCCCCACCCCATACTCTTATGAGAAGCGTTGGTACGACGAAGTTTAATTCAAATATCTCGAAAATGACTGAACACAAAAACGATGATACGGAATATGTGCTGTCAGCCCGGCAATCTCGATAAGTTTAATAGCCCAAAATCGATCTTAACGGTACATTGTCACTTGCCGTCGACTGTCCTACAGGTTGTGCAGGTGAAAGGAGTTATCAGGAAAATGCAGCTTTTGACCCTCGTTCCACTATCCATTTCACCATGGTTACAAGAACTTCAGAGCAGGAGTAGAGCAGGATATGCAGAGTTGGTTTGTAATGCACAATGGCAACAAAGAGTCAAAGTCCCGCTTGTCCCTCCTACAATAGCCTTATGGAATAGTCGCTATTATTCAGTTTTCCTCCTTATTCTCATCAGCACCACCACCATCACCACCATCCTCATCATCATCATAACGTACCAAAAACAGGAAATTGAAATCTGACAAGAATTAAATTAAATTTTATCATAACATCGTACACATAGGCAGGCAGGCAGGCAGGCAGGCAGACAGGCAAGGCAAGAAGAAGAATGTCGACGAGGTAAAAAGCTCCTGCTGCTATTATGCTTTCAACTCACTCTGTGTATTCTACATTCTACTAGTATGCCAGTCAATGGCTGTCTACCAGTGTCAGTTTAAATTTTCCAAACATAGCTGTGACATTTTAAGGAACATCAGTTTATTAACAAGCTACGTAATGTTCTCCAACCAGACCATCCGCCAGTTCACCAACCCTTTGAAAATCACACGAATGGATATGACGTTTAATAAGACCTTATAAAGGGAAAAGTACTTTTAAAGTGGCATCCTCCAGTGTGATAGATTTTGTGGTGACCAATCAATGGAGCAGGGGATGTGCATTTCGAATTCTTGAATAAGAAACACTTAAGATGCGATAATGGTAACCTAAGGATCCCTATACTATTCATGTAAATTCTTTTGCAAAAGTCTTAATATAAGGAGTATTTGCCGATTTAACTGCTTTTCGTTGACTGTGTTGTGTTGAGTTCCCATTATTATACAATTGTGGAGGTTGTTCATAGACCCTTGAAAAGTATAAAAACCAAACAAAACACTAAAACAAATAAAAAAGATGAAACATAAAACAATCACAGTGGAACGCGTTGGGTATTGCAAAAGTTTATCAGACGGTGATGAAGTTCACAAGAGTGTCAGTCATTTATTTCCAGAGCATGACTTTGAATTTAATTTGATAAGAAGGTGTCGATATGATTACAATACCAACAAAAAAGGGCAAAAAGGACAAAAAGAATATTAGTGTGAAAAACATTACAGCCACATCATCGATTACGTCATCGATAGAAAGTTAGAAGAGTTCTACTGGTCACAAAAATATCTATACCTTCTCAAAGAATATATCACATCACAAATAAATCAGATGAGCTAAAACGATTTAAAACAATGTAAACAGTATTTTCTGTAACAATGTCGTATTGCATGGGGTGGAGGTGGAGAGAAGAAAGGGGTAAAAAGGAGAAGGTACGTATTCACAATTTAACGCAAAATGCACAGTCAACATATAGATAGTATGTCGGATAAGTAAGCGGGTGGATAAATTTCTTTATGAGGTGGGAGAGAGCATAGCATAAGAAATTGAGTTCACTGTAAGACTTGTAAGGGTGGTAACAAGAGGATTGAATACCCCCGATTCATCTGTGAATTTTCTGAGGGAAAGAAAAGTTGTAAAAAATATTCTAAAAGTCAAAAGCTGTCGCAAGTGTGTAAACATTCATCAGGGGTGCACTTTAATAGTTGCACTCTACAATGGGGAGGTGTTGCCTATACTCTACCTTGGATTGCTTTACATTCTTTTACTTTGCTGCATTGGCCAAGTTTTCTTTTTTTTCCTTCCCTGTGTGCCTTTTACCTTCCTTTGTTTCAACCATCCGAACATTTGTAATCTTATACAGTTAAGGGCTTAATTTACTTAGGGGTTCGACACAAATTTGATATATCAATTTACTGACCTACTCAGCTAAATACGTTATCATGTTTTTTCTTCTATTGTTCCACGCGTTTTAATTTCAAAGGAAATATAAAAGTATCTAACCACAAACTCTATTCCAATTTTTGATATAGGGAGAAAGATGAGACGAAGAAGCTTAAGATTTCATTTTATATTAGACACAAATTTCTTATCCCTAATCTTTCTTCGTAGACGCTGTAGAATGAGGGGTGTAATGAGCTTCTCTATGGGATCAAGTAAACCTCATATTAAAAGTTACTCTGCCAAGATCGACCGGGCACATTTCTGGTAATAAAGCTGGGCTATCTTAATAAACAAAATAGCTTTTTGTTTCCTGGTAAATCACATGAAAGCGTCAGGTTCGTTAAAAATGTGAGGGCAAATTTCAAAGAATATGTAGAAGATGAACAAATATCGAAGGCACGACACGTCTTGGAGAAACTGGCGACTAAAAATCCCGAGTATCTCCCTTGAGTGGTGACACGATTACAAGAAGGTGGGCATGAAATCTCTCGACCTATAACACTTATAATACATACGCACAGACATTAAGATGAATGTCAGACTGAAGAGGACAAGTTTTGCTTACGAAAATTAACTCAATCGATTCAATTGAATCAATTTTCGAAAGTCCAAGCAAAATCCACTCTCTATTGTGCTCACAGACTCCCTTGGAAACAGGACAAAGGACAATCTACTCTACTCCTGATTGTAAACACTCCTTAATACATAAATAATCCTAATTTCGTTATTATCCAGAATTTTTTTAATCAAAACTAGACTTCATTTTCTAAACGGCAGATTTTCCCTTATTCTAACTACTCCACGCCATTCGATTTCGACATGTAAAAGAACTTCAACGAAAATGAAATAGAAGCTTCGAATTGTATATAACGTTGGTGACATCATACTAAAAAAAGATTTCGATCAAATTAAAACGGCCAAAGTGTATAAACAAACACTGGAACACTTTTCACGCTATTACTGTCGCCACTATAATTGTAGAGCTGCCAGTTTTGCCCATTTTCTGAAAACCTTCAGAGAGCTAAAAATGGCCTAGATATTTGTGACTCCCCTCCTCCCTCAATTTATTTCATATTCCATGCTCCAAGGATGATAGCCGCAAATAAAAGTGGAAATTGTAAAAATGTTCCAACAAACTTCAAATAAAAGAGACGTTCTTCGTTGGCTGATGAGGAATAAGGGATGAGGGATGAGAGATGACATTGATGATGGCAGTAGTGGTGTTCTTTTGGTTCTAGCACCATGCTTGAATGAGTCAAGTGCAATTTATGAAAGTGTAATAGATTTATAATAATTCCTGGCCTGGTATTCGTGTATTACCCACTCGATTCAAGGTGGATGTGGAGGGCAAAGTTTTGGCAATACATGCCAATTGCATATCGCATAAGGAAATAAAAAAATGACAAACGACAAAAAGCGGACAATCATTTAGAAATGATTAAGAAAAGATAATGAAGGTGATGAAAATTGGAAAAATTAGGAGAAAACTAGTGCGTGTCTACGAGAAGAAGTGCCAGATCTACCATTGTCCCGGCATAATCCTTTACATTAAGACAGAAAATCTCATCATCAGTAAATCTATTATGGTCAGGGTAATTTCTATCTTTCGTTCTCACAGAGACATAACTACCACCCACTGGGATCATAGAGGGTGACGAGATGATGTTGTCCTAATTTACATTTTTAAGGGAGTGCAAAGATTCTTTGTTGGGTTTCAAAAATGTTCACAACTAACAAAAAAAGTAATAAGACAGGAGATTGGAGCCCTCCGACGGAGTATAAGGCAAGCGAACTGGTTAAAAGTAGAAAAGTATAAAAAGTAAATATAACCAAGAATTCAATAGTCCTCAGATACTTACTCTTTAAGTGATGCAGAAATAAGGAAATCCCTGGTCTGATCAAGAAATTCGATGTGAAATCCCTCCTCCTGCGTACCGCACGCAAAATTTGTTCTCACCTATCTACTCTAAAGATTTAGACATACATGTTCAATTAGTGCGTAAAATTCAAGGATATGGTACTTAGAGAGATTGAAATATTATTTTCCTTAGTGCTACCCTCACGCCCCAAAATATTCTGGTCACGTGTACTGCATCCCTTGCACCCATCTAGAGAGGCAGCACACTTTTTCGTCATACGATTTGTAGAGAATGCGTACTAGATGGGAATATGCATTTAAAGCAAGAAAAAGAAGAGATGGGAAATAAGGATCTAAGAGAGAGTGTACCCTTGAGTGAGAGTGCGGTATGAGTAGTGTGTAGAAAACAGGACGATTGCTGGTGGGAGTGGGTGGTAGAGGTGCTTCTATCCTATTCTACATACGTAAGGTTGTGAGACCTAGAAAGAAAACCATGCTAAAAACCAGGAATATGTGTGACTGTGAAGCCTTAGAATTTTTTGCACTTTCAAATCCATGGGAAAATAATTATATAGGAAAAAAAAACAACAACAAACAGATGGGACAGGGGGTGGAGAAGTAAAACTCCAAGAGGAAAACACACGTAACCAGGGGAGTTTTTAATTACACTAACATATATCTGCACGTGTGAAGGGTTTCGTCCTCCTTCTCCCTTTTTAAAAGAAAAAGGGAATAGAAGGGAAAAAATTGCATAGCGAAAGAGAGAAAAAAAAAATTTAATCGCTTGTGACATCCATCCGATCCCGATGCCAACCCAAAAGAAGTGTGTGTATTATATATATGCTAACCGGCATATATCCTCTTTGACTTAGTTGGAGTAGGGGAGCTACAGGGAGAATTCTAGAGACCGTAAAAAAGATTTTCCTACGCCGTAGCCGCCCGACTTTCCTCCCCTCACCGCACTACACCGCAAAAAAAAAACTTAAAACCGGTCGCTTGACGCCTCTGTAAACTTGTTATGCGTATGCCTCCTTTTTATCATTCGCAGCAACGTGTATAGTGTGGGTGATGTCGACTGTATGCACGTCGCTAAAGGATCCCCTTTTGGATCCGGGGCACAGAGGTGCGCTGTATGAGGATATATGGATATATGCATAAAGGGCATCACATCAGTCATATCTGGTGCGCGAAAAAAATGAAAACCTAGAAAGAAAAAAATATATGTGATAGATGCCCTGATAGGGTGAAATATTATGTGGTTCCCGTGTGAGATATACAAATTTTTCGCATCACAAGTATATAGAAGAACAACGCATACTCCTCTCCCTCACCGTAAGCCCTTCTTCGTTAACACAAAACCTATTGAACAATTGAGGGTTCTGTTGTTCATGTTTATGTTTTTATTTTTATAAGCTTGGTCCAGTTTTTCCCACTTTATCTTGACTCGAAATTTTAATTTACCCCCAAAACTCAATATTTTGTGAAGGAAAGTTAAAAGGAAAAAAGAAAAATCAATGAACTTCCAACCTGAAGTATTTTAGAAAAATTTTACGCTGGACAAGAAATAGACAAATATGCTTTCCAGTGACGCAAAGGGTTATGTCGAATATTCCAAATGTTTTCCTTCAAGGATATCGATCCTTCGGTTGCCGGTGAATTAGCATAATAATATCTCAAGATCCGCCATAACTACCAGCCAACCAAAAGAACGGTCTACGACGCCTAAGCATCCTTATGGGGAAGTTCTCAAGCGGTAGGTAGCTACAAGAGCATAAAGGCAATATAAGCATATAAAGAACAATGGCTTTTTCACAAAATCCTTTAAGATCGATAAAATGGGTAGCTTTGACCCTCTTCAGTTTGCCAACTAAAAATAGGCGCACGGTCACGGATGAATATTACCAGAGTCCAGGTGGTGGTTTTAAGAGTCCTCGAATACGTCAGCTGTTATCTAAGGCGTACGCGCTTCAGCATCCTGGAAAAGAATACACTCCAGTGTCCCAAGAAATTAAGTTACTCCTGTTTCAACGGTTCATTCCACTAGCCCCAGACAGTCATATAACTTGTCGATTTCACCCCAAATTGTACGTGCTAACTTAACAATCCACTATATCCTGAAGGGTTCAAGTTGACAAATAGCCTCGGTTGGACCAATTCACCAAATTAGGTAAGCGGGGGCTCTCCACCATATTCGGAAAGCCGAAGCTGATAGGTATCGATTGCATTCGACAACCCAATGTCTTCTACATCTGAAAGCATTGTTCACCCTTATCTGAAGATACCTAAAGGTACCTGGTACGACAGGTCAAGGGCCATGAACCTTGACTTTAACACCAAAGCAACCCTCAAATTATTCTGAAACAGCCCCGAGCTATGGAAAGGATTTCGTCCTGCATCAGGAAGAGGGACAGATCTTCAGTGTACATCAGTACAAGAGTTATTGGGTTGGTAGATCGAAGTTTAACTGCAGGGCCAGATAAGTCTCGGTGGAAATCTATGAATTCTGGACTGACACTGTGAAAAGCTTATATTGGACGGTGATACCCCAGTCATTGTTGTGTTGAGACGATTATAGGTTGCTCCTCCTAATGGTACCATTGTAGGATTATCTTCCGTCTAAAGTCAATGACACCATTGAACCTAACGCCGACTATATTCTTTTACAGACTACATTGTAGAACGTGACTGAGCTCCAGTTCTATATTCTCTGAAGTTCTCCTTTTTTTGTATCAGTCGTACTACAGGCCACCGACGACTAAGTGAAAGATTTATTAGAATTTTGGCTGCAGAATTGAAGACTTTAACTGACGGTTGGGGGCTCATATCAAATAAGAAATGTTAACAGAGATTTATACGCCAATACAGCAGATATATTTACTGGGTATCGCACTTCACCACACTTGAACAGTGCTGCGCCTGCAAAATGAGGTTGCCTTAAAATGTCTGTTCATAACTCGCAGCCATAAAGAAGCTATGGGAGATATAAGAGGGTAGCCTAGCCATTTTAAATGCTCTTTACGTATTGATATTACGCATAAGGATTGAAGATGTCATAGGAGACAATGGAAAGGAATCAATCTTATCTATGAAAAGGATGATAGATTTGGTGTACAATTATCAGATAATTTCTCTGCTATGTATGGCATCTGCATAAAAGATATTTTCCAGCGTTATCATTCGCAATATTATCATCAATATGGCTTTTGATAAGAAGTGATCAGGGCTCAATCATTCTAATATAGAAGTGCTGAAAGTATAGTAATCTATTCCAGAGCCTTTTCGTTCATTTGAACCAGGCGTACGAGAGGATGAATAAGCAAGAGATGTGGATTACACTAGTGAGCAAGGGTAGATCACAAACTTCTGTTAACGGACTATAGAAGCGTACAGTGGACCCAAATAGGGTGATCTTTGAGTGAAGGATCCTGCGTTCTATTTGTGGCGGTATCCAGGATCCTAATCGGGAATATGGAAGTAGAATTGAAAACGAGCTGTGTGAAATGTTTCCTACTCCTAATATTATCAACATAGGTCACAGATAACTAAGATCAAGATCAAGAATATCAAACAATTCAGATAAATATTGACAAGACAAAACACAGGGCCCCAATTATTGTCCATATGCCACATATACACAATTTTTTTACATTCTCACGTGGCTGAGTATGTCAAGATACTGTGCCGATTAAAAGGAATAGGCGTAAGATGATGATTAGAGGCCAATTCACATTTTCCTCATTAGCGAAACACAGGACCGGATGAAGCCTTCTCGCCTTCGGGATTTATTTTTAAACCGCCCGGAGAGCAAAAACACACTCCAAAAGTAAACGTACACACTATTGCCGCTGCAGCTTTGAATCAAACAGTTTCCTCTTTTTTCGCCTATTTCTTGTTCGTTAGGATCATGGATGCACTGGTGACGACCAAAATCTTTAGAGACACATTTTTCATGTCCCTCTATTCGTTTTAATTTGAGACGATCACTGTACGCATGGAACGCACACACTACATACACTCATTCTCTTCTCTTCATGAAGACTTATTTTTAGAAATTGGAATGATTTTAAATCTTTTTTTCTTTTCTTTTGTTGTATCATATGAACATCAAGAACAGGAGGATACATGAAGGGTGAGGTTCCGCAGGGCTTTAAAAGGAGTTTGAAAACATTCACTGGGGAAGATTTATTGAGGTTGAATCGAGCAAATTGCGCTGATATTGTGGTTTTTGCTTCCGTTTTTATTGCTAAGGAATTTCACGCTTTTAATTGAAGGGAATCATTAATTAATTATTCGGTGCATTCCAGTGGCGTCTTTTCATTAACTGGAGAAATTCCTAGAAGGAGTTAAATGGTGACGGCGATCTATTAAGTATACAAAGAGTTATGGGATAAATGAACTCCACCCAATAAGTTATCACTTTTTAGATCGGGAAAAGTATAAGGCATAGTGCGCAGATCCGAGATATGTCATTACATCTTAGAAGTTGTTGAGATCTCCCATTAGAGTTTTTTAAATCTAGCAGGAAAGACGGACATATAAAACCTTACAGAGAGTTTTCGGAAATAAACTGTACAAAATTCGGGAACAGACTACCAAGTGATAAAAAAATCATAAAATGTTTTGTTAAAGAAAAAATTCGAAATAATTTATTTTCGGCGAGCATTTATTGCCATGTTACAATCCTTTTACCTTTCCCTCCAGTCCACTTCAACACACGAACATAAAAGATAACAAAAAACAAATACAATTTCCCGACGAGTATGATTCAATTTTTAAATAGTTTCCCCCCCTTAATTCCATTTTCGTTGACACAATTGAGCAATCTCTGGCTTTTCCCAGAGTTTGCAACTTACGCCATCACAACTTCAGCCTCCCAACCACCAACCACCAACCTTCCACCTAATCTATTACTAACACTATGTAAGTATTTGTCGGCTGCGTCCCCTCGAAAATCTCTGAATCTTTCAAAGTGCCATCAGTGGCTTCATTATCATGCTCTAATAACAAATTCTCAAAAGATTCGAACACACGAGTCACGAGAGTCACGGCAATCATTTCAAACTCCTAGAAATTAGATAAACTTTCCCCAATATATTTTCTATGGTAAACGGTTCTGTTCAATACTATCATGTGTCGTTCTATCACTGTTTAAATATTGACTGGTATCTACAAGCGTAGGAA
This sequence comes from Dasypogon diadema, assembly GCA_006980735.1. NCBI lineage: Eukaryota > Metazoa > Arthropoda > Insecta > Diptera > Asilidae > Dasypogon > Dasypogon diadema. The sequence goes on along the minus strand of QYTT01092146.1, from coordinate 73,751 downwards.
GCATGAGGAAGGGGTTAGGGGTTGAAGCACTAATGGAATGAATAGTGGCTGCTAAAAAAAATGCTCGCGTTGTAAGAGTTTCAGTAAGGAGATAAATTGGTTCAGAGGAAGAGGACTTTTTAATCAAAGTTTGTCAAACTTAAAACTGTACCGAAATCGATCTTCTATGCCACTGGTGGTATTTGAGCAAAGATTTCATGCTCAGTTTTTATCTCTAGCCAGGGACGTAGAAAAAATTCCAATCTGAAATTTTCTGGATGTAGTTTTCTGTATTATTAAACACCCTGTTGTTTTCTACAACTTCCAGTTGGCAGTTCGAAAGGTAAATTTTATGGTCCTGGTCAATGTGTTTTTACTGGGCATCAGATGCATGTGGGCTGTGCCAAATATCGGAGTAGGGAACTCCGTATCATGCTGGTGGCTTCCTTCTCCTGCAACCATGTTATTACACTATTGGATTAGGTAAAAGCCAATTATAGTAAAGCGGTCTAAGCCGGCAGGACCAAGTAAAAACATCATCATTTGATGACCATCAAACATTTTAATACCAGGGAAGTAGAGTTTCGTGAAACAAGCTTTCGTAGGTCCCTTTTATCAGCGTCAAACAACATGGAGTTAGAGTGAGAGCACCTAAGGTATCATCCTATCGGATGAGGTTACGAAAGGACACCAATCCAAATAAGAGGCCTCTGGAACAAAGAAGCCAAAATCTTACAAAAAGTCGAAGATTGTGCAAAAGTGATTTAGATGACTCTTGAAAAAATGGCACAATTCTACCAAGGAGGCCCACTTAGGGATAGCAGAATTATTCACCGAGCTGCTTAAGACAAAACACTCTCACTCTAATGATTCGGCTACAGAAGTAAAGTATATTGATCTCTGGTGAGTGGATGGGCAATGGTCAGCGTTCGCAAGATTATCTCTGTCCTGGTATGTAAGGAAAAAAAATTCGTCTGTGACAACAGAAGCGTGGAACTTACGGTAGATCACAAATATGTTAGATTTGACATCAAAGCCTAGCTTGTGGCGTTGGAGGAGATTAGAGTTCCCCAACCAACTGATTGGAGTTCCTATCGTGGATCCATCAGATTAGCCCTGAATAAACTTGTACTCAATACAATAGAGTTACGACCTAATCTAGAGCTTATCTTTAACCAGTCAGTTTTCGTTGGAAGTGGAAGATGTCTACGGTCCCATCAATACGGCAATATCAATATTGATCACAATATTCAGGGCCAGTTATACTTTTGGATATATTCATTAAAGCTGAAAAGATATTATGTGACGTTCATACCTAAAGGAGTGGAGGACTCAGCTGTCTTATCTGAGTTATGCCGTTAAATAAGCTTGATTTCCTTTGTGTTTAAAGCCAATGAGAAGGCCATCAATAGAAGTTGTGTCCTTCCAGATTTTTCGTTATATTCATATCAGATAGATAGATAGTGGATAGTGGACCACCTCATATCAATTGGTCTTTTAGATTAGAAAAGACAATAGACCTCAGGCGCTTATTTGGATACCGAAGAAGCAATTGATAATATCTTTTTCGAAGCCATAGAACGGGCATCTCTTAAAGAAATTTATGGAATGTGCTCATGTAATCAAACCATCGCTATGTACAGAGCCAATATTTATACGTCATATCACAGATAGTCAGGTGGCTTGCGTTTGTGCGTCTGGCGAAAGCCACTGGCTAGAAACTACAACATTATTTTTTTGTGGATGTCAGAGCAAGGCTGTAGACCAATTTGTAAAGAAGGATGTTGCCTACAATTTTATTGGTCTAGAGGCATTTTATAATATGTTCTACTTGTCTTCCGGTCATGGAAGGAGAGGATCTAAACTACTCCTCAAGCTTAACAAATCGAGTTGCGAATCTCAATAGATTATTGCACTCTAGCTCTAAGTTACTACCCCAGAAAATTTGGACATAGTTAAAGATGTTCTATGTCAATTATGTTTGAAAAATGTGATAGGCTAACATAACCCAGGAAATTTTTTCCGGGAAAGGCAGAAACATCTTTATAAGGCATTTATGTTTCCAGTATTGTAATCAACAAGTTTCTAGATGACATAAAAAGTTTTCACCTTGAGTGGTCCTTCCAAAGGGATTGTACCACAATAAAGTCTAATGATCGGAATTACTTCTGGCCTCTACAGTCTCTTCATAAAACGAAATAAATAAAAATTCTCTTCAACAAAACGAAATAAATAAAAATTCTCTTCAACAAATTTCAAAACACTGTGGTGTCACCTGGTTGCCTGCGTTCGGTCGTCGGTGGCAATTTCGCTCCATTGAAACATTTGTAATGTTTATTTCGTCATTGAGTGAATTCACTGACCGACAGACGAGCTTAGATAAGTGAGTAGGTGGAGAATTTTGTTATCGCCGATTTTGTTTTTTTCCTTGACGAAGAAAGAAGGGAGTCTTTTGTGCTATCTAAAAGGCCGAATTTTAGCAAAGCCTTTATGAAGAAATCGAGCTCTCTATTGAAGTGTATCTTTTTCAGTTTACGATTGGGCTCTAAATCAACCCAGTTCAGTTCTTTATCGATCCGAGCTCTTAGTACAAATTTGTTAAAAGAAGCTGCTCAGAATACGGTTGGGTATCCCGTCTAAGCATACCCAAAATACCTTTTTTTGGATTTATTTCGAATAAGTCAGGGACGTGGGGTAGCAAGAGCACTGGTAGTTCCGAATCTAAATTTGTATGAGGGTTATAAGAAAATTAAACTATGTATATATATTTTGGCCATAGATAATTTTTTTAGTTGGAAAAAAGTTCAATGGAGTTGTATGTGTGGTATTCACGTACTTTTTGCCATATGTTTGTAGGTCACATGTCATTTTATATATATTTATATATTATTGATTGCTTAGTTATTCAAACAGAGGGTGGTTTAAAAAAATCATTAGCAAATAAAGCGATTCATTTTATGTTTTCTTCTTAGCTTTGAAAATTGTACAGAATGTTACTCTTTATTGCTTTATGCTCTTATGGAATTCTGGTGGAATGCTCTTTTAATATCAAACACTTTTTTTTTAAAGTAATTTTGATTTTTTGTTATTGTTTTTCATGGAATTTTGTAAATAAAATAGAAATCTGGGTGTATACTCACTATTGCTGCTATTTAAACACATAAACTCAACTTACCTGAAAGAAAGAAAGAAAAAATACGTGAATTATATAAAAATTATAAATTTTTGGTGTAAGTCTCATAAAATTAAAAGAATAAAACTAAAACTAAATCGATGTAGTGCAAATATTGAGCAAATAATATATAATTTGTTCAAAGAACAAACAGAAGTGAAAAAAATGGTTTCTTTATACTTATTTCGTGATTATATTTCTCAATGAAACAAAACAATTCCGTGGTGTGTAGAAGTATTATCATGATTTCATTTGGGATTTGGGTAGGGTTGTAGCAAAAATATAACAATATTGAAGTTGCATGCAATACCTCCTCCTGAGTATCTCTTTTTCCAGCTGCTGCCTATGTTGCCTTCCTAGAAATACCAAAAATATCTGCCTACATACGTTCTATGCTTTTTCAAATCGAACATTCTTTTTTCTCTCCATTTCTAGAGAGTCGTGAATAATTGAAATTGCTCAATGCCAATCTGTGGCACGATTAATTCAACTTAAATACTTTGTTTGTGCGGTCCTCCATCTTCCTATGGCTTCGATTTTTCGTAATTTGTGGTGGGTGGAGAAGGAGGAGAAGTGACGACGGTGTAACTTGCCTGCAGTTGCCATTTCAATTAACACACAGAGAGCCAGGAAAGTAGCAGCAAAATCAGTAGCACACGGAACATTTCTTAAGAAAGTTTCATTGAATGTGATCCTAATTTAGGGGAAGAAGCACGACATTTATTGCCCAACTTCCTTCCGTTTCATCCCTTGGTAAACTATTGACAGATACAATCGAGGTGACGTTGGGCAAGTATAGTTTGCTACCATTTTGTTTTATTGAAAAAGCGGGGTGAAGTGTCCATCCCAGGTAAATTTCTAACTTGTTGGTTCAATGTCAATTCTTATTTGAATCGATACAACTTCTACGTGAAAAGATAGATTGGACTTCGTAGTACTGGGGGGGTATGGAGAAAATAACGAAAGTGAGCGAAAACAAAAAGCACTTTCCAATGTGTCAATATCAATTAATTTCCTTCACTCATACCATATCCAAATCCCCGGTTTTCCTGTCCATTAGTTAAACATGGGAGCGCTAAAAATATTCCAGGAAAAAAAATTATGTTTTCAAAGTAATGGCCGATGTTGGGGAGGGGTGTTCTCCTGACAGGTAATATCGCTGGATTGGTTGTGGAATCGATTGATGTTTAGTTTTATCCTGGATCATTACTTTAGGGGTTAGTGTTTCCGGAAATGTTTGCAAAGAAAGGAATACTGTACTGATTCACAATAAAGATTGAATAAGTTGGAATAGAAGTCGGTATACTTAGTAAGTATGTAGTATGTTACCTACGTAGCAATTAAGATATATTAATTCTCATAAGCTGTCCAGAAAAGTGCGAATCTAACAGAACTCTTGAAGGAAGACCTAAGATTCAGAGAGATACAAAAACGGGAACAAAGGTGAGTCTCTTAGGCAGTAGAATCTACATACAGGTAATTTATAGGTTTCTAGCATTTCTAGAAGTACACTAACAATATGATTATATTATTTCAACCACATGCCCTGAAAACACAAATCGTCCACAAAAATGGCTCTACAGCCGAAAATGCGACTAGAAAATAAAGAGGTCCCGAAATTCGAAATTTGATATTTGTCTGGTTTTGTGTGCAGGGATTTGTTATATATTCCTGTGGTATATGACAATCTTATCAATTAACAATTCGGGCTGAGAAAAACATAAATCGATGCAGAAATCTTTAGCCCACCGCAGTTACATATAATTTTCCTTTCTTAAAACTTTCGCCTGGAAAATCCATTACCAAACATTAATGTAGATCTAGAGCTGGACCAACAACCAACATGTAACATAAACAATTCCACAACCCGACCATTCCATCTCTTTTCAAGTTTTGAGATGTTTTAAAACTTTAACCACACATTTCCACCAATCAGGAAATCGTTCAAAGGAAAATTTTAAATTTTAAAATTCCCTCACTAATGGCTGTGCCCCACCATCGCTACTGCCTTTGTCAGCTTCCACCATAGGCCACTACATATAAAGTGCTGTCACACTAATTTCACTCTCTATTTATGTCTAAAAAGCTCTCCATCAGTCCCCCACTTGCCGCCCCGCTCCATTAACACAAAACATAAAATCACCTCCCTGATCGAATGCTCTGAATGCCTTTACATCCACTATATAGTCCTTGTGAGTTATTTTGATGGACAGGCAACCGAACAGTGCTTTTAAGAGTACAGCAGAAGGAAAAATTCTGTTGTTTTCTCCCTCCCGGCAGGCTTTCCTGCAATTCTGAGTTATCCACCAGATGTAAAGAAAACAATGTGTGAGATACACCTACATACATAAATGTGTGCTGACAGGCAAATGTGTAAACAACTGGAAAATTTTGAACTAGAAAAGAAGGACCTCATGTATGCAAGGATGGAAGAAAATCTGAAGAAGTCATAGATACCAGAAGGGTCGAAATTTGAAGCTGATGAGGGTTGGTCTTTACATATAGCTCTCCACACTGTGTCCATGATTTTTTTCCTATGTCTGTAAAGAGTCTTTCCATAGATATTTTTCGGTTTCCCCCAGCCCTCCTCCTCCTACAAGGCTTTTAATAGTGGACTTGGTCTGAAAATAGAGAGATCTTCCTCGTTTGAACTTAAAATTGATACCAGCTCTTAGGTCGCTTCACTGTTGAGTATAGAAGAAGGACGATGAGGAGAGGGTGGGGAGGGCAATAGAATATTATTTCTGTTTTTTCCTCAGCTGTGTAACAAAGCTAATGTCTCGTGGTCATGCAAAGGGAGTAAACAGAATAGAACGTAGCAATTCGACGAACGGCTGAGATAGTTCTATCGATTTGAAAGGTTCTAAACTTGGGTTATGGACGAAAAGTCATTATGAAACCAATTTAAAGTCAGTGTAGGGTAGTAAAAGAGAGGAAGAAACACTTGTAAATTATATAGCCACACAAAATCTATCTTAAGAAGTAGAAGGGTGGATTTATCAAGATTTTGAAAGTTCGTTTCAGAATCTGGACATGGAGAGGGTTTAGTTGTCGACAGACAATTCGATCCATACGGTCAAATGGGCAAATTTATCATTGCAATGGATTATTGGAAACAGTATAGTGCCACTTACAGTACAACTGCAATGCAATTGGTGAACCCACAGAGGTGGCAATTACAGACCCTAACACTGCAAGGAACATTAAGGAATTAATTTTTTTTAAGTTTTGTGCACAGTAAGCCTGACATATACCTCAAACGAATCTATTGTGCTACCCCGATTTACGGAATCTCACGTCAGACTATCCGGGCTAAGTTCTTGATGGTTGGATGCTCCATGCGGAAGTGATAGAATAATTTACAGCCACTGACTGTTCTCTCAAACGTGGGGCATTACAAAGCCTACTGTTATTCCATTCACGAAGAAAAACGACTATGAAGAGGTTTTCGATTAAAGGAACAGAAATAGGATAGTCCTTCGAGTGTAGGCCATTTATATGTCATCAGCCACGCGAACGAAAAATCAGAAGAACGGACACTATTTACGTGTACTCTCCGCATTCGCTATAATCAGCATCGTTTGACCGATCGATTCCACATTGGCTTGCCTTCAGGATGCTGTCATAAAAATGAAGATTCACATTCTTGTATAGTGGGAGAAATTCTGATGTGGAACTGACACTGGGTGGCCCACGGAACTTTTTGGTTTTTCTCACAATCGGAATCACGTTCCACAGTTAGCAAAGCTACTTGTTTGATCGGTCTGGTATACGCTCAAAATATTTAGAGGTCATCCCTCCGAAATAGAATCCGTATCAGACCGCGTCCTTTCTAATTACCATTAACGCGCCATTAACCTGGTATACCAATAGAGTAATTATATAGTTATTTTGGGGTGGATCGTTAAGTACGGCTTTTCAGTGCCTTATCACCCTAGAGGTAATGAAGAGATTTATCAGAACTTCGATACCCGTCGTTATTTGTGTCAGCAACGGGAGTTGTGGTTCGTATCACCTCTATAAAGAATTCAAGGGATGCAAACCAGCCGATGTGATCCTAGCAAGTTGGGATATTTTATTTACGTAAATATATATGTAATAAACATAAAAAATAAGAAAGGACAAATAAAAGATTCCTGCGGTACTCTAGACCTTACAGGAAGCAAATACATTCTCTAGATCCATTACAATTATTGCCTATGATTTATTGCATAACTAATTGCAAATATTTTTTTCGTTTAAAGAGAACAGTGTTTAATTTGGAAAGGGCTAAAATACGGCTCTATCTAGATCAAAAACCAGTCTGGTGGTTATGCAGAATATAATTCAGAGGCAAGAAATGAGAGACCTGTAGGCAGCATCTAGTAGCTTTTGATAGAAATTTGTACAAAAGGGGTAATTGAATGAATTCACAATTACGTATGTTCATAGAAATATTTACTGGTATTCTGGAAGAATCCATACATTGTACTTCGCTTTTTTTTATGTTCGCACGATATTCAAACTATAATAGACAACTAAAATGAATTTTTCCGGACGTATTGGCGGTAAAGTAAAGTAAGGTATCAAAATCAGGAAATATCAGAGGAATGGTGCAAAAGATTAATCTTTTTCGAAAGTGAAACTATAATCGAAGTATACTGTGCTAAAGTTGGATTAATTGCAGAGGACTATCCGAAAATATTTTTATACAGGACACCTTTCTACTGCCCAAATTGACCAAAAATCATAGAAATTGTAGTCATAAAATAAGGCCCAGAACGTCTTTGCTTAGTTAAAACTAACAATAAGTTAAAAAAAACAACATTTCATGCAATTTAACTTATTTCCATATCTCACAGAATTAAATCTCCATTCAAAAATTTCACACCGCAGATAAAAAAAAAGGAAATCACCTAAAACGCCCACTATCAATTCCATTAAAACCCGAGTCCTCCGTCAATCTCTCATTTTTCAGTTCAAACCCTGAAAAACATCGTTCCCTATCTTTCGTTTTTTGGTAAAAAATACAAGATTTAATCTTTCTTTTTGTAACTATCTCATTAGGAGCCCCAAAAGTAAACGGTATCAATATTCATAGTGTTTTCCTCCGAAAATGATTGATTACCATCATACCATTAAAGAAATGGGATTTTTCTTTCTTCTGATAACAACAGGCTGTGAGAAGTTAAGGGAACTACGCGTGGGGTGCACAGGGACACGTGGAGTGGACTTCGATTTTGAATGGACCGGTGTTTAGTCTTTTTTTTAACGACAGGGTGTGATAGAAGAAAAAAATTGACTGGTTTCATTTTAATGTCGATCCATAGAGAAAAATAAGGAAAAGTATGTCTAAAATATGTATAAAATATTTTCAGAACAATAGATGTATTTTTAGGCCAATAGATACATCTTCTTTAATTTATTATAATATCGTTTTGGGTTGATTTTATTAACACCAGTCCAGTTTTTATTTGTTTGCAACACCTTTAAAGCAACCTTGATTTGGTTTTAGGCCAAATAAAACTCTGATTATTTTGTTTGGTATAAATTTGATATTTAAAAAGCTAAAATTATATTCTTTCTTTTTACGTTTAGACCAGTTTAGCGATTTTTAGACTATAAATAATTTTAATCTGAGAATTAGACCTTATGAGATTATATGTCTACATGTTATTTAACTTATCTATTTTCCACTAATCTACTTACTTATATTATTGTTAGTATTTATTCAGAATTTTTTAAAAGGGTTCCAAACCACATTCAAACGAGTGGCCATGCAAAACCAAGATGACCATCATTGCAACAGCTTCAAACTGCGAGGTAGGACTTCAGAGGTAGGCCTCTGTTAAGCCTCCAGAAGGTCTCTCAATCGAGTTAGAAAAACTGCCTTTGATGACGACATTTGGCTGTATACGGGAATTCAAAAGTCCTACGAGGTGCTTGTCACGAAATATGAGAAGTAATCCTTCGTGGATTTCTACGAGGTAACAGAGAGACTTCGGGAGTCAGTTAACAAAGATGAGGCGTCAAAATGACGTAGCTCTCGGGCTGCTTACATATATGGAATTTTAAACAAATCGTAAATCCTTGACGTCATAATGATCATTCGAGTACGCTGTGTGTCTGGGGTATAACTGCCTTGCACCGGAACACACATTTATCTCTTGCAAAAGGATGAGAATGACCTGGAAAGGGCATCTATATGGATCTGAAGAATTTCAGATTTACTAGACTGACACCGTTTTTCTTTTGAGATATTTGGTAGGAGTGATGGACCTAGAAACAGCATGTGTACCAAAAAAAGCAGGTATATCAAAAAGATACTGCATGCAGAGATCACACTAAGGGGATAGATGTGGAACCAGTCTTTATTTAACTCTAAATGCAAAGCTTCTCGAAAATATGGAGAGGCTGATATTATTGTTTGCCTCGCCCAGATCCAATAACATCAACGTTGACTCTGAAGAGCGATAACGATTTGTGTGAGGCACATCCTAATGATACATCCTTCCTTATCACCAGAGATGGACATTATAATAAAATGATCGTATAACCTGCTACTACTAAATCTATACTTCCAGAGTGAAGGGAAGCTGGTTTTATGCAGATTTCGACTCTTGAACCAGCGAAATAACCACAACACCGCATTGGTCAGCATGCTGTTAAGTACTACGATTGACTAACGGAAAAGATGTATGCACAGCCAATTAAAAGGTCATCTTTTGTGGATGCAAAAGTAACTCCTCAGATTATCTCACACTTCATAAAAACGACGGAAAGATTAAGGATAGACAGTCGGACGACCGTAGGACAGTATAGTTAACCTATAATTCTTGTATTGCTTTTATATTGTACTCCCTCCATGTTACCTAACCATTAAACTATTATTAAATATATCTTGTATCATCTCGTCACTGCCCTCTCATCTTCTCATTGACACCCAGAAAAAGTGTGTAAGTTCATGCCTATTTTCTGCACTAGATTACACAGCATCACTAGGATACGCTTTTACTTATTAGAGGGTGCAATTTTCATTGAAAAAAAGTGGAGGTCGTCCTGCCAAAAGTTCTCCGTCACCCCTTTTTGTACCTTGATGGGAAATTTGTATGGTAAGTTAGTAGCTGGATGCTTTAAGACTATACCATAACTCGTAGATCCGTTGAATTAATATTTTTCTCTTGTACTCTTTCTGTCTATTTTTCTCGACCTCATCCCATGGCCATTCGTCATCGTTTACTGATTATTGGAACATTATCTTCCCGGAATACCATCCGAAGGACTTTCAAAAATATGATAAATATCCCCCCGTAGCGTTCATACTCATTTCGAATGCCATTTTTCTGCGGCCTTTTAGTCTCCATGGTGTTTCAACTG
>QYTT01092146.1:32221-63224 GCA_006980735.1 Dasypogon diadema | reverse complement strand
GGTATATCAAAAAGATACTGCATGCAGAGATCACACTAAGGGGATAGATGTGGAACCAGTCTTTATTTAACTCTAAATGCAAAGCTTCTCGAAAATATGGAGAGGCTGATATTATTGTTTGCCTCGCCCAGATCCAATAACATCAACATTGACTCTGAAGAGCGATAACGATTTGTGTGAGGCACATCCTAATGATACATCCTTCCTTATCACCAGAGATGGACATTATAATAAAATGATCGTATAACCTGCTACCACTAAATCTATACTTCCAGAGTGAAGGGAAACTGGTTTTATGCAGATTTCAACTCTCGAACCAGCGAAATAACCATCAGGACACCACATTGGTTCGCATGCTGTTAAGTACTACGATTGACCAACGGAAAAGATGTCCGGTTTGGAGATTTTCCCGTATGTGAAGACTCGTCTGAAATGGACATTTACACGAACGGTTCGTGTACTATTGTGCGGACCAGCGTCGAAATGTATTTCTGGGAACTTTGAACTGCATTTTTTGAGAAGCAGACACGGAATACGCTTATCCACTGACAACCTATACTATCTTATCTTTCATGTGCACGAATATGCTATTATCATGATGGCGACAGTAGATTGACTGGACTGGTGAGAGTTGGCTATGCTCGACGAATAAAGTGACTCTGGTGTGAATGCCTGAGAAATAAGGGAAATGGGAGGGCTAACTTCCTTGCAAGATCTGGATCCTCAACCCCATTGCTTGAATCGGTAGTGTAGGGATTATGGGCGCGATTGTTAAGGCCTTGATCACTGAGGATATTCAATAGAAACAAAAGGTGAGGTCGGACAGTATTGTTAGCCTATAATTCTTGTATTGCTTTTATATTGTACTCCCTCTATGTTACCTAACCATTAAACTATTATTAAATATTTCTTATATCATCTCGTCACCGCCCTCTCATTTTCTCATTGACACCCAAAAAAAGTGTGTAAGTTCATGCCTATTTTCTGCACTAGTTTACACAGTATCACTAGGATACGCTTTTACTTATCAGAGGGTGCAATTTTCATTGAAAAAAGTGGAGGTCATCCTGCCAAAAGTTCTCCATCACCCCTTTTTGTACCTTGTGATGGGAAATTTGTGTGGTAAGTTAGTAGTTGGATGCTTTAAGACTATACAATAACTCGTAGATCTGTTGAATTAATATTTTTCTCTTGTACTCTTTCTGTCTATTTTTCTCAACCTCATCCCATGGCCATTCGTCATCGTTTACTGATTATTGGAACATTATCTTCCCGGAATACCATCCGAAGGACTTTCAAAAATATGATAAATATCCCCCCGTAGCGTTCATACTCATTTCGAATGCCATTTTTCTGCGGCCTTTTAGTCTCCATGGTGTTTCAACTGTCGAATGAAATACTCTTCCCCTTCCACATCCCCACTCCATCTCTATGTTACTTCAACTGAGTCAATGCTATCCCTTTTCTGACAGTCTCTGCCCCCGCCCCACTTTAATGTCTCCTAATAAAATCGTTTAATTTCGTTAGAATACGACAAAATTCTCTTATAAATGTCACTATCATGCATCCATCCCCACGCTTTCATATCACCATATCCCCTCAACTCCTTGCGATGATATTATCTTTTTTTGGAGGGTAAGAATTTTGATATTTATGTGTAAGGACCAGAAAATTTTGCCTTTCAGAGTAAAAAAACCGAGGACTCTCCTGTGTTACTTTCGTTTTGCTTCTTTATTTTCTTCTCCTGGGGACTTTCTATTTTGTTTTCTTCGACAACATTCCTCTCTCTCTACCTTGCGTATTTTCTTTGTTTTTTTTTCTTACTTCAATCAAAGAAAATAATAATAACAAAAGAGCGGGGAGAGGAGGCAAAAAAGTATTTCAGCCTGTCATAAACGCTTACTGTGCCTCTCCCAGCTCCCATTAAGGAATTCATTGTGATGATGGTTCACTTTGTGTTTGGACGTAAAGCCTCCAATAGGGTGAATAAATGATGAAAGGATGTCGGGCAGGACTTCTGTGGCTGCTGGGCGATGATGGTGATATGCGCCTGCTCTCCGCTCGTTGCCCTGTCTCTCGGCATGAGCCCTATACATCCTCCTTAAGGGTTAGAAAGGGGATTTAAATCTAGCTGGGACCCGGATCATACTGTTGTTATTTATTACTTTAATATTAAATTAATAATTCATTTATTTGCCCGGGGAACAGCATGAACTTCGATGGACGAGACGTCCACCCTATTCCTTCTCCGCCTTCTTCTTCATCAGTCCTTCCTTGCCATGATGCCGGGAAGGATATTTCACTTAGTTGGAGGGACTCAAGTGAAAAGGGATTGTTTTAAGTGTAATTATGATGGTTAGGTCAGTGAGAAAGTAATTCCATGGACCTCTTTTTTAGACAACGTTAAACTTAATGTTCCGGGTGCACTAAAAAAAATTCCCGGAACCAAAATTAACACGAAACCAAATGGCTCAGTTGAAAGGGGATGGTCTCGTAACAACATGCTTAAACCTTAAGACAGAAATCCAGCTTTCTGAGGAGTTGCTGCGACTTACATCTAAAATAACTAAACTTTCTACACAATTTGTACAAAATTCTAAAAGTCATCACATAAAGGCGCGAAAGGGCTGATGAAATGGGGATGATCAGTTGAGAACACGCACAACCAAAATTTAGGGGTTATGAGGAGTTAGAGAGAATTAGATGTGTGAAAAAATGTGCTATTCAAATTGTAAAGAATGTCCAGGCATTTTTTGCACAAAATTCTAAAAGTCATTAGATTGGAGAGCGAAACGGCTCGATCGAAAGGGGGATGGCCTGCTGAAAGTTTGTACAAACTTTAGCCAGATACCCGATGATTCGAAGAAATTAGAGGGATTTAGACCTACTTAAATTGCATAAAATTCATTAGCTATAGCCCAAGCAATTTTTTACTCAAAGCTTTAAATGTTATCAGAGCAGAGCAGGGAAAGGAATCGATCGAAAGGGGATGGTCTGCTGAGAATACGCACAAAATTTGGGGGAGAAACCTGGCGGTTCTGACATATGTAGATGTGATAAAAGAAATTTTCAATCCATATTCTACAAGACTCATGTGGGGCATCGCACTATTTCTAAAACTAACACGAGTAAACCATGTCCATCGTTAAGTATCTAATAAATACACTTGAAGAAAGTTATTTCAAATAAAAACACGATCAAAAGCATTTCTTGCTAACTTTAGTCCATCCCTGAGTGTTTTCAAGGGTGTTTAGGTTTTTTTTGTTGAGGGTAGAGGGCCTCTTTTGTTTTTATCTTTGCACTTACAAGAACCAGTCTGCATGCGATTTTTATATTCTTTGAGTTACTTGGTTTAGTGTACGTTCTTAGTCATCCAAAAATTTCACTTTAAGTACTTAGCAGGTAATGTGGAGTATAGAAATTCGGGCTTTGTGGGATAGTACTCCACATTGCCCGCAATATTATTATAAAGATATATGAAAACCTGAAGCTGATCTTATCTGCATGGGTTTCATCACCGATCTGGAAAAATTTCTACCTCTGTCATTTCAAGCTTGTTGATTTTAAAGACGATGGTGATATATTTGTAAAATTGCGTTTAAAATAGTTATCTATATGGATTTTATTTGTATTATTAATACAAGTGAAAAATCGAATAGAAAGTTAAATGCAAATATAGCTCTAGTCTTTCAAGTGAAGTTTTCATAATATGTAGATATGTTGCTTTTGTTTAGCATAATGATTTCATAAATATATTTTGGTAATTACAGGTATAAAAGAGTGAACGTGGAAGAAGGACCAAATGAGAAAAGCTATTACGGAAGGACGCAGTGGCAGGATGGGAGTTTTTTTTTAGCTTCAAAAACATTTAAACTTCCAAAATCATTTTTGCAGAGGATGTCAAGAAGTGAGAAAAGCGTGGAGGAACTTATGAACACTGCTTTGGGAAGGAAAACCAGTGTTTAATGAGGAAATAGAACAAGAATTGATAAAGTATATTTTAGAAATGGAAAAACGATTTTTTGGCCTAACGAGATCCATACAGTCGTTGGCTTTTCAAATAGTGAAAAGAAATAAAATTTCAAATCCATTTTCAATTTATAAGGAAACTGCTGGTAAAGACTGGCTGAAGAGGTTTTTGTTTGCTAAGGCTTATTTAAAAGTTCAGACGGCAAATATAGCAGCTAGTGCTTTTAAATGTACTAGACCGCTACATTACAATAGCAGCAATATTTTTTCGGATGCAGAATTTTCTACTAAAAATATTGATGATCCAGCGACAGAAGAAGTTTTCCCTATGATAGAGCCTAAAGGTACCCAAAATGTTTCCATTCCGCCAATTCCTTATGAACCTCAACCAGAAAGAAGCCGAATGAATATAACACCTTGGGAGATATGCCCTTCTCCATATACATAGGCTACAATATTAACTAATTCTCCATACAAAAAATTTATTTAAGAAAGCCAGGAAAAAATTCAGAAACTCGAAGTGTTATAGGGGAAAAGTTCTAAAGCCACCAAAAAAAATTAATAAGAAGGAAGAGAAAGGTAAAAATGGTAAGAAGACCTTAGCCAAGGATCTCTGAGAGGTACTACTAACCTGTCCATTAACCCATTAATGGGATACCCGGGTATCCCGATATGTTTTGGCGTAGATCTAGCTAATTATGTGTCGAAGGGTTATATGAAATATTTGGTTGGTGAACTGCTCCACATTACCCAACTTATGTACTTCACACTATCTGACAACAAATTTATTTTGCACTAATTTCTAATTTTATAAATCTCTATGTAATTCAATTTCATCGCAAGTTAACTGCTGCCTAAATTCCTCAGTCTACAGTAGACATAAATACCTGTAAAATTTAAAATTTACAGCGAAATTACACGGGTACTTTTTAAATTATAGTTAAAAATGCAAATGGTGCTCCACATTCCCCAACTATCCTCTACTCATGTAGTGATTTGTTATAAATGGCGAGACATTTGTTTCTCCCAAAGATTTTTTTACGATTCAATGCCATCATCCACTGCGCCACAGATTTGATAAAAGAAAACTTTTTCCAGGATTCATTAAATTTGACGGAAGCTGAGAATAAAGACCATTCACCCTGTGAGTCTAGCACAAAAGCTGTCTGAAGTTCATTTCTGACCTGAAAACCACTAAAAAGTGAAAATCGCACCAATTTTAATTAAAACTCATTACGGCAATCCTCGAAAATGCTTGGATGCATGAAAAGCCATTAGAAATCCATCATTTCTTATCGTGTGTGTTGAAAAAAAAAGGGGGGGGGGGCTACAAAGCGTAGGATCACCCTGTATGCGGGCGGGTATATATATGCGTCTGTGAGCATGAAGTGTTTTGCAACATTAAATTGACGGCATTTTTTTTTCTAAAACCTTCTCATCACAACAGCCGTTCCGCCTTTTAGATGGGCTGACAAGCTACTGTGCATGTGTGGCAGTACCAGCCAGAGGGTCCTATATTAAGCTGCATATCATCGCCAGACAAGGATTTACGCAAATATGCACGCAAAATCCTAGCACACACGCCTAGGAATGTTCTTGGTTCGCATAAATTGAACAGCAGGGCAAAGAGAAGAAAATTCTTAGGAAGAAGGATGACGCTGGTTGGAAGATGGAGAAATGCAGGGTAGTGTAGTGATGGGTTGGTCGTCCTTTTTTCTAGCACATGGATATAAGTTTAAACCTGACGAAGGAGACGACGACACAAGAAGGGAAAAAAAAACCCGAGTCGAATGAACTTTGAGGAAGGTAAGGAATTTGAATGACGTCGGCATACGCACTTCACTCATAGTCGTTTTCTCGTACACTAAAACCACCCCTTTCGTTCCTTTGGTTGGGATAAATGGATTGAGCGCCACAGAGCGGTGGGTGATGACGATAAAAAGCCAGTCAAGATTTAAAGTTGCCACAAAAAAGGGGATAGGAGAAAAAAGAACGGGAAGGAAAAAACAGAAAATTGTTATCATTACCTTCGACTTGGCACTACCCTAGAAGAAGATACGGTTGGGGGTAAATGCAGGGAAGGAATGGAAGGTATGTGGCAGCAAGTTCTGAAGATGTCAATGACTGGAGAACATTAACAAACCCTAACGATGCCCTCTGTTTTACTCACATCAAGAGATGGTGAGATTAAAGGGAATAATCTCTACACATTCACCATACGTTAATCTCCACAACTACTATATACATATATGTTACACTACACAGACTACGTCGGCCAGTCTATAATTTTTCTAGAACAGTGTTTTTATTATAAAACCAATCAGAACAAGTTTTAAGTAAAAAATACATGGCACAATTTCTTTAGAAATTTGAAAGGCAATTTTCTGGGTCGAGTTTGATTAACGAGGATAATTCACAAAACGAAGTTGGATACATGGTCCTTGCTTGGCACCCTTTTCATATTTTCCTTATTTTTACAACCTTATAAAATCTCTCTTGCCAGTCAGCCTATTATCACATCTCCATTTCATCATTTCATCAATTCCTATTACAGATTTCCTTGTATCTAAATAAAGTCCTTCTGAAAATTTATAGAAATCCAAGACTGCAGTGTCCCCCTTTAATAATTGTAAACACGAAATGAGAAGAAAAACTTATGTGACTCATGGAATAAATACCAAACCACAACCCAACCCAAATGGAGGGGAACAAACAAAAAGATACTGCCATTTATCTTCTGAAATTGTTGGGTCATTGTCCCAAATATCCACTTACCAAAAAAATTTTTATAATCAGCAAATCATAAACTGCACCCATCTCCCTCTTCTTCACCACACACACCCGTACACATAAGCAGATGAGGGAAATGAAGTAAAAGAAATCTGCACTTAAGTGCTGCTAATCAATCTTTCTGAATGCCATTCTACTTACATTTAGCTCTTCTTGAGGTGGAGTAAGGAGTTTCCCTTTTTCTTCCTCCTCCTTCCTAGATATATTCTTTGACTTTTGCTCTGCCACATTTTTTAACCCACACACACACACGTGCCCACGTAACCCAATGGATCGAATTTAAACAGAGAGTGGGTGCCATCCATCCTCAATGTAGATGGATGGAAGTGGTTAAACAGCTGTTAAAAAGTGGGATGCAAAGAGAAGAAAGCGCCGAGCAGTGAGAAGTGGTGATAAAGGATAACACAAATGATGAAAAATGGAGTCTAACAGTACCAAAGTGTATGCAAATGAAAGGCGGTAACTTATAAAATGAATGAGGATGTCTATATGACTTCTCTGTTCTTATAGGCAATCTTTGGAATGTATGTTCGGAGAAATAGCTGGTATATATCTAGCGAGACTGGCAGAATTGCGGTGGAGAATTCTTCTATGCTTGAGCTCCACAACTCTTGTGTTATTGTTGCCCAGCCTTAGAGCATGGATGTATTGCCATTACATTAAAAACTACTACTGCATATTCAGGACGTGTATGCTGATACAAGCAACTAGGAACTGATCTACTTTTTAAGCGGTTTTCATAAAGTATTGATGAAATGAATGTCGATCGAACTGTTTCGAATGATCAAAAGATACAATCCTTGACCGACATCTATTAAGCCACAAGGTATCTTTGCTTTCGCAAATCATACGGGAACTATGGATAAAATTGCTTCGATTATACTAGATTTTAAGTTTTAATGGAACATTGATATCTTTGTCAGTGATGATGTACAACTATTATGTACAAGGCAGGTAAAAGACCCCTGAAAATTATGTGTTGTCAGTCCTCTGGAAATCTACTTACTACCACAGCGTCTACCAACTCCACTCCAAGGTAACAGAGCAAAGGTAATTGAATTTTTCGAGAATCATGGAGACTAGAAGATTGTAAGGACTAAGATAGTTTTGGTGTTGGTCTTAGTTAGTAAGAGATTAGTAATCTGTTTTTAAATTCTTTAAATAACGATATTTTATTCTACGGGCACAAAGATATATAAATAGTTATTGAGAATTTGGTCCAAAGTAAGTAAGCGCTACACCTAATGGGCAGCCAGATGTTTTATACACAGTTCTTCGTGTACTGACAAACACATATCCTTGGATATGCCCACAGCCTCTTGATATTCAGCTGACGATCTTCACGGAGTGTCACATGATGGAGCGAAGCTCTCATAAACAGTATCCAACTCAGTGTAAATTTGCGCAGTATTGCCTTTTAAATTTTATCACCACACGATGGTCAAATTGTTTTTATTTTACACTGACATCGACTGATAGAAACGACTGTCGTACAATAACTGAGCGGCCAAAATGGCTAAAATTTCCAGGGGTATCGTTCAAAGTATTCTAGCATTCGACTGGTTATGACGAATATCTTCCTCTAATTGTTGAAGCTCAAAACTTTCCTAGTTACTTGATACTGTACAGGAAGAGCTAGAACGCTGCACAGGCTTACAACCAGACTTGTGAACATTATGGAAATGATGCTTTCGAATTCTGTCCTCTTTATTGAACAAAAAAAATCCTTAACCGAAGTAATTACAATTTTTCTTTTATCCTTTCAATGGAAGAGAAGAATCTAGTTCTAGAATAACCAACAGTTCCACTTTTCGTACCCTGGATTACTATTTCCTCTCTGATTCGCTAGCTTAAAAAAGACGTAAATTTTTCGGCAGTCCAAATAATGTTTTCGTCCATCTTAAAAACTGTTGGACATTGTACGGGGGTAATCAATCGGGAGGTGGTAAGGTGAATCCATGGCAACTTCTGTTATCGTACAATAAATAATTGATGGAACACGAAAATGTAGTCCTTCTTTCAGAACGGCCCGTGAAAGAAAACGACCACAGGAAAATAATCTCCTTAAGTGCACTTTTCTAATTTCTTTAAGCCATAGGGTATTTGGCATGACACAATAAAGCTTATATGTGTACGGTCGGAGGTTGGGGTTGGGCTGTAAACGCAAAAATCTACCACGACAAAAAAAAATGAATAGAAGAAAGTATAAGTGAGGAGTAGCCCTAGAGGTCGAGTGGGAATCGAGTGTGGGAGGCAAATAACTAGTAAATCTTCTACTTGTTGTTTGCATGGGAAAAGATGGAACACACACCTAGACAGCAATTTCTAGTGGGTAGCTACCGACCAACATACATTCGGTTAAGCTTTATGGGGAATTTTTTCTTAGGCTTTGAAAAGAAGACAGGTACGTGAGGTCGTCGGAGGCATTATTGTGTACATGAACTTGTCAATGGGCTGAATATCTTTTACCGGATAATAGTCATCTTTGTAACATCATTTCAAGGAAATTTCACAAGAACCAAGCCAGAATTTGTCTAGTTTTCGTAATTTTCACCGAAAACCTGTTCAGCTCTGTACGTGTGAAAACAAATTTTGAGTGGTAATAAAATTTGCGGCAAAGAAAGCATCCACAGGCACAGAGCAATCTTCTATTGAAAATCTTAAGAGGTTGCTGATTTCCTCCCTCCTCATGCCGTATTGCGTCCATTAAACGGAGATGAAATATCAGAAAATTTCGTGATTCTATCCAAGAACAAAACGAAATCTGAAAAAAACACAACAGTCCTAGAGGTGGAGGAAATAAAAAAAACTTTTAAGGTAATTACCTTATGTCCTTGAGTAGATAAAACTTTTTCCTACGGCATCATCCCCAAAACGTACAATCGACTACTACTCACAAAAACACTCTACATGGGGGAGGAGGTATCTGATAACATAAAGAAAACTTTTCCGTGCTGGATTTCTTCCTGGGTTTGTGGTGTACCTCATCAATCTCAATTTGACAGGACAATAATATTAATCGTACTGGAGAAGGACCTTTGAATACTCCTTTGCTAATGTCAGTTTATCCTCCCATCTAAAAATCAGGCGATCTTCCATTTCAAACAATTTCAAACTTTTTTCTGGTGTGACTCCACCAATTTTAGAAATCTTATGTGTACCATCTTAAAAAAAACACCTCTTTATTTTTGAGGAGACGATGGAGGACGCAATTTCTATTGTTTGCTTGCAAGTTTCCCCGAGAATAAAATTGAAAGCAAATATATAGAGGTGTTGGTGGAAGGGAAATATCATAAATCAATCCATCATCGAAAGTCTGTGTTATCTCTACTTTTGCACAAGGAATTATCAAACAAAGAGCCGGGAAGGTGTGGTAGGATAGTGATACCGGCTCCACTAACCCCAATACGAAAAGACTACTCTCGTTTTGTGGTAATGGCAATGACAATATTCCACTTTCCTTAGAGTTCCTCGCATCGAAAATAACGAGGTTTCCCAACCTAAGGTTGAATTCTAGGAACGTTTACGGATTGCACGGATTTTTTGGCTAATTAATCGATTAAAACAGTGATTGTATACTTCATAGCATTCTTTCGGAAGAATGTTCTATTGTTTATATTAGAAAAGCTATGACACATCAAGATAGTATAAACGCATGAAACAGGCGAAAAGGAATGGGAGGATATCTTAGATTTCGTCACATGGAAATGATTATTTAAAACTTCATCAACGACTTCTTTAAAACTGAACGCCCCGTTTCTTACGTCGTCAAGTGAATGTGTATCTTTTTGTGAAATTAATTTTTTTGGATAACTTCCTTCCTTTACACTATTTTGCTGAAGCAAAAAGAAGAATCGTAGAAAACAGGAAAAAAACCCTATCGCCTCTTGCTAAAGCTTTAAAAGTGAAGAAATAAAAGAGGGTAGCATCATTTTACTTTAATGGCTTTCCGTTTAGCTAAGGATTGTAATGTATTCTTTTCATCCCCCTGCACCACTTCCGCGCCTTTACAACCATCCCTTCCCATTCCGAAGCCATCCATAAATTTCCAACCGAACAACATTTGATGAGATTTTTGAAATAAGTGAACTGCACAAACTATCAGAACAAGTGGAAGTGTAATCTTTTCGGTGGATAGGTAGGTAAGTGAAGGGAAAGATTGTTCTGTGTATGTCATCGTATGGATACGTTCAAAAATTACTCCGAAAAGTTTACTATCATCTCTCAGTCGATTGAATTCTTTCCGGTTTTAGGGACTGGAAGAGGAGGCCCATCATCCTGAGGATTGTTCAACTTTTGCTGCATTTGCCATCGTTATTCATCCGTGCACGCATTTCGGATATGGTTCGGGACCAATGCTACTTGTCATTCACATAGAGCAGGCAGTTGATGCGAAGATTTATATCGTAGACGGAAATGAGAGAAAAACAAGAAAATCTTCCCTCTGATGTTGAGAATTCCTTTTTTCTTAATAATGAGGTAGGAAAACTTGAAGAAAATATGCTTTATGTGCGCAAACCATTCCACCAGCCAGCCAACCGTGAATCGGAAAAGTTACAATGATCCCCCTTTGTGTATAAAATGCTCTCACTTTTTCGCTTATCAATTTTCATAGAAATTTAACTTTCAAGTGTTTTCCCTGATAAGAAAATGATGGTATATGGAGCGTTCTCCTGGCCATTATCGTCTTTGAAATAGAGTTTGTCTCTTTACAGCAGCAGCAGTAGCAGGGAAACGTGTCACAACAAATTTCTATACGATATGAACGTGCCCTGTTTTTTTATGGCTGAAATAGGGTTGTGGTGAATCGATGACAATGATGAAGTTTTAAAAACATATATCAATGCAACGCTACACGTTTAATGTAGGTGTCAAAAAAGTAGAATGAATTCAATTTCCTGTTTGTACCGGAGGAAATACTGATACCTTTGGTCAGCATCTTTCTAATGAAGTTCAGCCAGACTCAATCCAACTTTTACTGAAGCAAAAAACTGAAGTGTGTGGAAGCTTTGTTCATAGTTCTTTTAGTTTCTACCAACATAAAAGTCCATCATATTTATCACACAGAACTGAAAATAAAGTCTGTAGTTGTGTGTACAACTTCGGGTATATCTGAAAATTTCACCGTCTTGAAAGATCGCGTAAATCTGAAGCAAAAGTCCGTAATGTGTAGCCAGCTCTAGGCTATTTCCCTAGGATATTATGCAGGACCGGCGTCTATTAAGTATATTTTATGATATGTCAGTGGAGTCGATTCTGTTAAATCTTCGCCCCGGCTTAAAATTTTGTGCGATCCGATTACCGTCCACCTGCATTATAAATTTTTTGTTGGCATACGCAGATGACCTGTTCCTCTTCTTGGCACGCGATTAAGGATTTCCACCGCGCGAATTGTTTTGCTAATAGTTTGAGAAGAGCCCTGGCGCTGCCATTAATCTTGCCAGGAGCCAGGCCTTTTGGTATGAATTGTTGTGAAAATGCATTAATGTCCCCCGAATTATTCTGTGCATTGATATTTTCCGGAATTATCTGAGTCTGTATATCGGTTTCGATGCTGCCGCACGGACAACTTCTTGCGATCACATGGGTGATTCTTATGGGGAAGAAATTGGGTTGACGAAAGCATTGTCTGTGCACGAGTCTCTATACTTAATTTAGGACTTATCTATCCCGCTTCGAGGACGGAGTGCACTTCAAAAAGAGCTTTGATACAGAGACATTTTTATCTCTCAATTGCGGATCAAGTGAAATATGAACAGGAATTAGAAGAGAACTTCATCCTTCTCGAGAGGCATCTTTCGTATCTGAAAGACTGGATCTAGGTTTCAACCTACATGATCTAGGCCTAGAAGACCCATAGACTAGAATTTCAGATCGATTCGCACTCACCAGGATATTCCCAGATGCCACTCAGAATTAATTCCGAAAAAATTGACGCGCTAATCGGGAGCTTTAGAAGTTCCCACGCAGGCATGTCGTTTATATCTCTGGAAAATGTGCTAACTAATACCAACACGGGAGTTGTCTCTGTGACACGGGACAGATTATACCAACAGATTAATACCAGTGTCCGTGGAATTTTTGCGAGCAGATTGGTCACCATAAATCCGCCTGAACGGTTCAGGTGTTGCAAATATTTTGGGGTTCAAAAGGGGACGATAGGTGGTGTGGTAGACTAGATGGACTATTTAAATTGCTACATCACAGTGTAGCACAACAAAATCAGCTTTTGTACGTTGATCGACGAGTGCATAGCATGGTTTGCGACAGTAAAGGAACCTTTTTTCATGTGCTCGACCTTGCAGAAACGCATATAACTAGGTATAGCTGCTAATTGATTGTGTTGCTTGATCAGCCCATCATTTAGCACAGACTGACTATTCTCAAATATAGGTCATAAGGAAGTTAGTTCAAAATTTATGACACGGAGTAAGTCAGATACTAAATATATATTTTAAATTTAAACAGGCATTGGGGTGGTTAGATTATTTGGACGAAGTGGGCAAAAGTCTAGCTGGTATCGTAGAAATGGTTGTGAATCTAAAAAATTCTGCTACAATATCTAATATTACGCAGCGGAATAGGGTTTTCATTGGGTCTTTGTCGTTAAACTCGCACCTCTTTTCGCGTAATCTAAAGTTGATTATAGATTGAGTTGCAGGAAGACCTATCTGTCTTCAAAGATTCAATAGATAATACATCAACGAATCTATGTAAAAGTTAAAAACGATATTTTTGCAAAGCTATTTCTGCTAGTATTAACATAAGAACACAAAACGATAATAACGTGTTGAAAAAGTTCAAACAAACGGAAGTTTTCGGTCCAATTCTCGAAAACTAGTTCATTGAGTTTATGTTTTTTCGCCCTTTTATGAAACTTAATAGGTATACCTATAAATAATGGGAAATTTCTGCAACCCTAGCTTTTCTCCTTCCACTAATAAAAAATTGCCGAAAATATCCAGCTTAGTAAATCTCTTATCCAAATCTACTGCGAAGGTATTAACCGGTTCCAGGTAAACAAAACAGGACAAGACAAAGGAAGACAGTCTAAAGGGTGTAATGATGAACTACATAGTGAATTATAGAAACGTTAACATCATTGGCTTTAATTGCAAGTACTCAAGATCCTAGCACTAGTATTTTAAGTTACAAGTATTGAGTTCAGTAAGCTTTGTAAAAAGTTTGTAAAATAAAAACTATACCACCATGAACCTTGATAGCTTTCGAAGAAGTTTAATACCTTTCCAACAGCTGATTGAGACAAAGCTCGCTGTCGAGGGATGTTTTTGACAACTTTTAAGTAGGTGAAAGAAATAAGTTCCCATAATTTGTAGGGATAGTACTCGAGTATTAGAAAATAAGAAAATATTAAAATAGACCTTCGGTGAACAACTTATAAAATGCTCTTTTAAATGTATTTTCTAGTATTCACTGATTCCATTCCATCCTCTTCCTGCTTAGGACAACATATGGAGCCCGCGTTATACTGATACGGATACCCATTCCAATATGAAATACGTACACGCTATATAATACATAAATAATCAGATTTAAGTACATCAAGAGCAAAAAGAAAATGTAAGTGACATTCGAACATTTCTAATGTCACATCAATGGACAGACAGGCAAAACTGACTGACTGACTGATTGTAGGACAGACGAATGGGACGGACAGCCATAATAGACGTTAGGGTTTGGGGAAATAAATCTTGAGTGCCTACATTTTACTTTGAATCTGATGTTACTTAATGAATAATTTAACCATCCGAACTTCTTCCTTCTTTCGTATAAGGGCGAAATTGGTTGTCGGCAATACATCGTCGCCGGTCTTCGTTTATTCCTCTTTTCAATTCATATTTTTCTATGTATCTGTGTTGTTGCCCCTCATTATTTCTTGTAATACCACCCTTCGATATCCATCCATTTTCCTCCCCGTGCACCTGTTGTTTGAATATTAGATATATCCTATCGGATCCTTTTGTAAAATACTTTCTAATAGCTGGGCAATTACAACTGTTTTTCTTCTCTCCCTTTATCGTTTTATGTACTTAACTACCTACTTCCCCTCCCACCCTGGACGTACTTCTTTATAACGATGGTAAAAAGGAACCCTTGAATTTTAAAATAGCATTAAATGTACGAAAATTAAATTTTCAGTTGATACCACCACCCACTTCCAACTATGGAACGGATTTCAAATTGAGAGCACAGAAAAGAGGATGAAAAGTGTCTGATAATATGAAGGTGTGTGTATCGCCTTAAATTTATAATTGAACGTTATGCCGTCCAAGTTAATAATAGGATACAGGTTCGAGTTTAAAAATCAATTCTTGGACACCCATCAACCTTTGGTCTCACACGCTATTTGTCCATGACTAAGAAGAAAGGAGATGAGAGGCTGTTTTGCTTTCTTTATCCCTTTAGTATTCGATGTAAGAAAAGGGTGTCGGAAAGGGGAAAGGGTAAATTGTTTAAGTAATTTATGAAGGAACTGTGGAAAATGTGCCATTCTTTTTAACACGTGGATTTTTTCACACTAACCCTTTAAATTACGATTTATTTTCGGTGTTTAAAAAATTTATAGTTGGTAAAAGGGAAATTCTAGGGTAAAAAAACTGTCGATTTTTATATTGTACCCTAAAAAAGACGATTGCCAATAGGAACGACAGAGAACCTACTTATCCTGTAAGTCTAAAGTAAGTTCTCACACTTGACAAAAATCTCACCTGGACTTTAAATTAGGATTCCTTGGTGGACCCTCTTCATTCCCCATCGGGAGCTTCCTTTTCCTGCCACAGTTATTGGGCTCGTAATTGTGGCTTTTTGTAGTAGTTAATCGAAATCATCTCCCACCCTCCAAGATCGTAGTTAACGAATAAGACATCCTTAATACTACACGTTTGCTTTCTGTTGATTTCGTTACTACTTTGTGGACTACTTTTTGGACAGTGGTGGTGAAAGATGTGTTCGATTGATTTTAATGTCGAAGTAGAGCAATTAGAAACAAAGCGACTATATGGTTACTTAAAAGGAACCTCATCACCAGTTTGAAGATCATACGCATCGAATAATTGATCCAAGGACCCTCAATACCATTGCAAACAGATACAACCCCGAAAATGCAGAAAATATTAATTGTTTGTATACAGCGAAAACTACTTTAGAAAGTATATACCTATTTGTTCAAAGACTAGCAAAACCATATCATGCGATTTGGCAAGTGGTAATTAAAGGTCATCAACCATTAGGTGCCGTCACAAATCTTTAGGACCTACAACGTGAAAAATATGCATATGATGCTTTGATGTATTCCAGTAGAATAAAACTTAAATCACAAGAGAACGATATATCCGTCCACAAACTCATCTAGAAATTTTTGGGCTACAGTGTTACACGTTTTTAGAGCACTATCAATCAAATCAGTCTCAGACGATTGCTCTGAAATAAAAGAAAAAAATGAAGTTTTCTTTCTATTCCGACCCAAAAATCAGTTGTTAAACCACAATTACAGTCAGTACAAGATCAGTTTATGATCTCAACATCAATCCTCCTCATAGCGTTCCGTACATGAACGATTACGGCCAAAGTGTAATTTACTAACGCGCATGAACAGGTTCTATAGGTTATCAGTGGTATTCAAGTGCAATTTAAGTTGCATTCTCTAAAAATCCACACCATGATTTTGACTTTCAAAATTGCCTTGATCATTACCATCCATCACCATCGCCTCGCCATCACCACCAGCATCTCTTTGTAGCATCATCAGAGCCAAACTCAAGCAAAACAATATCGAATCGATTGACCCAAGCGAACCGGTCAAGACACTAAAAATCTATTGAAGGAAGGCATCCTCCTCTTGTATAGCCAAGAAAAAGTGACTCAAGATGCCAACCTACTCTCAATTTGCACTCTGCACTGGAACCGCTGGTTATCTAGTTACTTTGGATATATTGGCTTCTCTTGGTTAAAATGATTTTCGCCTTTATTCCCACCTACCCTTCCCGTTACCGTCTCGGCTTTCCTCTCCGCCTAGACTGTCGAGTGGTGGTAGTGGTGATAATGGTGATAGTAGTAGTGGATACCGGGTTCTATGCTACCTGATCAAAAACCAGTTACTTAGCGTTGGCATTATGTCTGGTCAACAAAAGCAGGTAAGCGGGGTAGAAGAAAATATCCGATTGAACCCTAGAAGTAGAAGAAGAGGAACAAAATCCACAATCTCAAGTGCCCAACAAAGAACATATCCGAAGAGAAGAAGAAGAAACAAACAAAAAAAAACAGGCGAAACTGAAAATATTTTAAGTCGCTTCATACCTGGGCTCTGGTCATTGAAGTGAGGAATAGTAAGTAAAGAAAATTCAGAGGTAACCGAACTGAGATGATTGTGCCCAAAGTTAAAACGATCGACGAGAACACTCACTCACTCTCTCACCTCCCTCCCTGTATCTGCGTTTCTCTGTTCTGACTGATCTTTCTATCTTTGTTCATTTTGTTGCATTTTACCTTTTTTGTTTTTTTTTCTTTCTCCTTGTACTGTATGTTCCTTTATTTTATTTTGATTTTTTATTTCTTTTTTGGGGGGCTTGAGAAATTTGCTGAGAAGTTGTTTAACCACATTCGTGACCCCTTCCCATTAACTGGTTTGCTGTTAAATCTGCTGCTGACTGGCTGACTGCCCTAGCTTGTGTTTGTCTAATTCCTATCGGTTTCCGATCGATCCCCGATGTATTGCTCTATTGTTTTCAAGATATTTTCTGAATATAAAATTTTTAAACAATGCAAGAGATTTTTGTGAAATGGTAAAGGAAACAAAGAAACAAATCCTGTACTTGAGACAAAAGTTTTTAGTGTTTTCGCTCCCGACTTATGGATTTTCTGATCTAGAAAAGAGTTATGCTCCCACCTAAAAATCACCTAGAAGACCACATTCACATCTTAAAGAAATATCTATTGTCATTGATCTGGTTACGTAGATGTCCTAACTAGATACAGAGTTGATACATATTTCTGATCACTTTTTAAGCATTTGGTGAGATTCATGATCGATGCGATAGTCTTAGACGTGGTATTGCAATATATTTTCGACGAAATTTTTTGGGCCTTGTTAGCTCGAGTTCTTAATAATCCCTCTAAAATATATCCCAAGGAATCCCTTCAATTATTAGCGATGTTATTTTATACCTTTACCAGCCCTTGCCAGTATCAAAGTAGGTAGGACCGCTGCGAAATCTCCGAACGCTCTCCTCTGTATGGGACAATTAAAAGCCACAAAGTAGAAAGCTGACAAGAAGGTGAAATTCTTAGCTTCAAGCCAAGAATCCGAAATGAGAGACATGATCATGGCTGAAAAATCGAATTAAAAATAAATGGCGAAGAGTCTGAAACCTAAGAATTGAAAGAGAGAGAAGGAAATGGTGAAACTTTGAATAGGAATTCTAGAAAACGGACAGATCGGAAACTTTAACCTCTTCTATGTCACATATTATTGATTCCTAGTGAAACTGATTAAATACTCCCACGAGGATAACAAAGCCTACGAAGGACATTCAAATTAGCTTGTACTGAGCAAACAGCTCCTCTACGGAAAATGGACGGAATTTCCTTGGTGAAGTAGTCAATTCACTTATGCAAGAAGAAACTTTTCGAGGCTAGAAATGGCTAATGCCACCCGGGAATGAAGTGAATACAGGCAAGTCGCCTATTATAATACAGTAAAGAGCTTAGGAGGTTTAAAAGCCAGAAAACTTAAACGTTTTGACGAGAGATATCTGGCAAATACCAAGATATAATACCTCCTCAAAGCGCGTTTCCCCTTTTGTAGTGACCTTGCGATTGGACAATCTGAGGTAAACTTTTATGCAGATCTCAGATGTTAAGTAGTAATGATGGTTCGTACAGAAGGTCATAACTCCTCAAGGCAGTAGAACCCTGAAACGATAGTCATGATTTCATTTACCAGGAAAAGAAGCCTTTAGTTTCCAAACTCCACGATAAACGGATGGTAATCATAGGTAGCAAACTTACGTGTGCCCTCCAATTTAGAAAGATCACCGACAAATCTCTTTTGGTGTATGGCTCTTACCGAAAGTTTTTTTTTAAGTGAAGCCTAAACGCTCTTATAATTGGGGATCTTTGTAAGACTTTCCCTCGGAAGGGCATCCAGTAAGTTTAGGATCGAATTCGAGAAAACTGAAATCCAACAGACAAAGCGTCATAATCGGGAGATATCCTTCAGTTCTTCTTACGAGCAAGGAGATGCTGAAGGGACCGAATTGTTTCGTTATACATGAACATGCATGCAGAATTCAGCAATATCCTTGTGCAGCACTTCTGCATTTCGATTGGCTACAATTTCGAGCTATAAAGTTTAAATTAAAGGAAACCCAATCTTTCGTCATAGTTCTGCGTTTCTACTTAGTACTTTTCACCCTCATAATACTACAAAATGTCTGAATTTTAAGGGAGGGTGATATTGAGTAATTTACACTTCGTCTTTTTATACAATATGAACGACTTTGGATGCGCACTCATGCGGTTTAGTTGCGTGAAATTCGCTATTAATAATCCACTCGAGATGCCATCTTCACCCCCAGAAAAAAATTCCCTTTTGGGATATGGGTTTGTAGTGGAAAACCGTTGACTATTTTCAAGGGGTGATATATTCTGTGCCATTCCCTTTTATAATGATGTACTTATATTATTTTTTTAATTCTGTTTTTGGGAAGGTAGAGATAGAGAGTAGAAGTCACTTCGTTTGAAGGGGTAAGGCAGGATAAATTGTACAATATTCAGGAAAAGTACAGTTAATTCACCCTTTACTCGTCATTTGCTAATTTTGCGTAATTTTTTCCCCTTTGAGATTCGTTTTGCTTTACAATTTTTTTCATTATTTTATTACTCTAGTGACAGGCGCAGTGCTTCAGTACGTTCCTTCCACTTGGAAAGGAATTGGTGCATCCATGGTGACAAAATGAGTACAAAGGGATGAAGAGTGCGCGTACAGAAAAGGAGGGAATCACGTCATGAAAATACAATTATGTGCCTACTTGATTTTTTATATTCGACCTAATTGATGTAATTATGCAGTTCTTATGAGAGTTTTCGATAGATGAGGGGAAGTAACGAGATAATTATTGCTGACTTACCCTTCTTTTGAAATATAATGTTTTTGATTTCATTTTTAGGGGATTATGGGTCAGAAGAATCTTCGAAAAGGGCTCAGAAGTATAAAGAAGTAGTAAAGATAAAACTCTATTAAATATTGACAGTAAGTAACGATGACAATTTAACTAAACTGAAATTCCATAACAACGGAATTGTCTCTAGAAAATTCAGACATCGAAATTTGAATAATATCCCAATTAAAAGTAAAATTTACTTTAGATCTTCCGAATCATTCCACAGGAAACTTCCCATCCAGTCCGGGTACTGACTACTATAATTCCAATCACTGTCTAAGATTTTCGAACCACTCGGAAGTACTTTATTAGCGATTGACAGTACAGCATTTGTACTGGATCAGATCTTGACATTTTTTTCTCAATGAAGGGATGCAGAAAATAATTTATATCATCAGATCGAGAGCTCATTTACAAGTCTTATATTGAACAAGTTGAAAAGAAAGATTTCAGATTTAGTGTCGACGAATCAATAATATCAAATATCGATACTATAGGGCACCGACATAAGATTAGTTGCCTTTCACTCTTTTATTGGAACTTATACTTCTGCACATAATGACATTGCTGGCCTAAATGGTTTTTTTATACTAACTCAGCTGGTTCGGACTTTTCGATGTTATCTATCTAACTATGACCTTATTGTGTGGATCCTATTTTCAACGAAGGATCATCATTCTTCATCATTTAGATGCAGAATCCTCCTTTCTGTTCATTATATGACGTTTCATTGATGATTTTGGTCATTTCGAGTTGTTTCTAATCAGCAAAAAAGTATATATATTGTTACTGTTGCATTTCTCCGTATTCATTCCGTCGCGATTACATGCGGGATGATTTTAACCTGCGCTGTGTCCTATGGAGAGCTTTTGCTGTCGGTGATAGTCTTCTTTTATCATTCTTGATGGCTAGTCAGCATATCTTATCCTCCATTGTCTTTTAGGTTGATACAGTCCTATAATGTTGTGAACGACAAGATTATGAATAACAGAGCCCTCGTGAATTCTTTCCATCCTAGCAGCATAATGGTTGGCTCCTAAAACAGGATATCATATCCTGATTATCATTTCATTCTATTTTTTTTTGGATCCAGTTGCTTTTCTTCCTTAGTCGACTTTTGCTATAACTTAAAAAAGCTGACCCTTCTAAGGACAAAATTGATGGTGAGCCATATTCAACAAAAACAACAGTAAGCTTCTTACTATTGTCAGTTTTTATGGGTTCTTTTCTTGGAATATTGCTGTGATATTAGTTTGAAGGTTTTGAATCACTTGGTAGAGCTTTCGGGAGATATCTTTCTAACCCAATTTCCTTATATTTAACGACACTATGGTATTGAATCAGACCTCCAATTTGGTTGATGGTTTTTTTACCGTTGCAGATAGTATTCTCGCACTAACTATTGAGCAGGGACTGTACACATAAAAATCCCGAACTGAAGAAGGAAGTTGACACGACCACCAAAACTGGTACAAAGTCTCAAAAAGTTGATGAGCGCCTTTGGAAAATTCTCATAATCCAAAACATCGCAGCTCCAAATGCGCCGTGGAAACAAAAGGATTAGTGCATGTGAATTTGCGTTATGCTGACTGTGTTTTCAACACTTAAAATGAATGAATTTAAATAAATAAATAGTAAATACCACTACTTTTTTATATTAATGATAATCCCTGGTTCAATTAATCCATTAAGGGTCATAGCCAAATTGGATCTGTAGAGCAAAAAGAACCTTGACCCTTGGTATATGTTGATGGGTTTCGAATCTGGCACTTCATAAACCAGAAGGTACTGTATTTTTTACTAAGCAATCGGCACTCTTTTTTGTGTGAGTTTTTGCCATATCCTTAAGGCTGTAGCGCCATTTTTGATGGCAAGATGCGAATTGCAGGTGAAACTATTCTTGGGTCATGTTAGGCAATTAAAACGAATCTCAGCGCTGAACCTGATCCCATCGCTATTTATCAAAAGTTAAAGTTGTTTTGGTGGCAACAGTCTAATAAGCTTATTAATGTTGTATCATTTTGACTATTTCCACCCTATCATACCATCTTCTTTTGTCTGCAGGTATATTTCACACGGTAGTGTGAAAAAGCCAGAAAAAATCGTGTTGATGTGAAAACGATGTTCCTGGAAAGGTGTGATTGCGTTTTCACCTAATCCTTTTCATTTCAATTAATTTGAATGATATGTAAATGCATATGTATTAGTGTCCGCATAAAACACCATACACACACTTGTATTAGCTCATCGCATCAAAAGGACCTTTCCTCCCTTTGCTATATACCGAATGACAGGAAAATTTCTGAATTAAATCGAAACAAGAAGGGGCAGAACATGAGTTCGGGGTCGTTGAATGAAAGGGACTCTAGAAATGTGAAGTCCTTTGGTAATATTCTTTCAGTTCTCCCCTATTTGTTGGGTTGATACACACCCTCTCTCTCACTCCCACACACACTTTTCTAGTACGCATTGTACGTATGCGGCAATCTGATAATAGTGTTAAAACGTGACATGAGAGTGTGTGGATTGCAGCCTGGCTCTATATTCTGTTGAATTAGAAAGAAGAAAACACTTAAAATGGGCGTAGGGAAATCAATTTTTAGCGTTCTCCGCCTCACACCACCCCCACACCATTACGGAATTGTGAATGTGGTTGCCCTCAATGTCTTTTCATTCATTCAAATATGGCGGCATAAAAATGTGCGTATGTGTATGCTATGGTCATTGTGTGCGATACGCACCCTCTTGAAATGTGTGGAACAGCCCAAGCCAGACACATGTTGGTAGCAACTACTAGTAGTTCCTTCCTATGGAAAATAGGATATGCAATTGGAAAGACTGCAGTCTTAAGTCTTTACTACTTTTTGATGAGGGGATCACTCTAACCTGCCCCATCTCCTGCTAATTTTTTTCCACAAGCTTTTCCATGCTGAAAAATGTGAACATGTGTCAGGTGATTGTTGGTAAGGGGGACGAGGGAATAAAAGGGTGGCTTGAAAAATGTCATTTTATTGAGTGAATTACAAGAGCCTAGGCAGCAGTTGCCGGAAGCTAAAATCTCCCTCTAGCTATCATTCTCTCATCTGTTTTCTCTTTTAAATTGCAAGCTCCCATCATTACGCATAACGCACGCATCATTTTGAGGGTGCTAGGCCATCACCGCCCACTGTGCGGATAAAATTATATACCCCACGCACCCTCTTTTCATACAGATCTTCATGGACACAGAGTCGTTCCTTTATGCCTGGTATAGAGTAGATGACACGAGTTATGACGACTCTGGTGCATATCCAGTCCCTACAAATTCAACTTTTCTTGAGGAAATATCTTCCTGGGGTTACCGGATCACCTGCAATCCTGGCCACCCATACACAGTTCTATATGGGCCTTAATTTCATCATCCCCTAAGCGTTGTGTGAGTCAAACAAGAATATTCTAGTGAATGCAATGCAACCATCTCTAGGTAGAGTCGGTTGATGGTCGTATGCTTGGCTCCTGGGAAAGGAACGCTTTCCTAGGGGGTTGTAAAAAAATCTGTTGGCATCCATCCATCTCCATCTTTCTGTAATTGCTGATCGTATTCATTTGTCGGGTGACAGTGTGCCGACTGATTGCATTTCCTCACCTTATTTTGATGGGATTTAAGTATTTTCCTGTTCGCCTGCTCCGTCCGAAATCCCAACAAATTGCCGACAGGTTGGTTGCATTTTCACCTTCTTCTCTTTACATGAGGGCAGTTTTACATGTTAAATTCACGAACAGAGTTGTTAACATTGTTTCAACGTTAGATTCAATGGTCACAAGGACATTTTTTTTAGTTTGAAAGTAAAAGGGTCGGGGACGAGTTGGATGAATGGTGGCGTTTCTAAACAACTTCTAATAATTATAGAAATGTACAAATTGTGTAGAATGCCTGAAGTGAGGAAGTGTTGGGGATTTAACAAGGTGACAATGTAGTTTGGGGAAAATTTTGTTGTATGACGACGAAATGTAGTATAAAGTTTAGACAGATTTGGCTTAATGTCAAAGAAGTGTCCTTCATACGAAAGTACAGTCTTATTCAGAATAACACAATCCAAAGATAAAAGCTAAAGGTAATATCTAGGATGAGCGGGAAAAGCAGTATTTTAAAAATGTTAATTTTACAGGAACCTAGTTTATTTGAGTGTGTTAAGTGATATTTTCTTTATTTAGTTACACAAACGAACGCAGTTAATAAAAACGACATAAAACCTACGATCGATTTAATTGTTCAGCAAAATATCCGGACAGCCTGATCCAGAGTAGTATTATTATATTAGGTCTATAATTTTGCTTCCGTCGTTTTTTTTTACCACACTCAAGGCTTTATTGTAAAAAACTGGTTATTAATTTACGATTCAGAATAGTGTCCATTGCTGGCCACGACTTTCTCCCATCTTTCGGGCAGCGTGGAAAAAATAGCTCATCCTTCGAGGCGATTCAAGTATCGATCCAATTTTTGACTTCTTCATAAGAACGTAAGTGCTGGTCAGCCAGGTCGTATGCTATTGATTGAAACAAGTTATAGTCAGGGGGAGCAATGTCTGGGGAATACAGCGCGTGGGGCAGGGCTTCCAATTTCAACGTTTAGAAGTATGCTTTGACCGACTTTGCGACATGGGGTCTGGTATTGTCATGCTGCAAAATGACGTTATCGTGTCTATCGTTGTATTGAGGACATTTGTCTTTCAGTGCTCGGTTTAAACGCATTAATTGCTTTCGACACAGATCGCCTGTGATTGTTCCAGCCGGTTTTAGCAGCTCATAATACACTACGCCGAGTTGATCCCACCAAATACAGATCACGACCTTGGAGCTGTGATTATTCGGTTTGGCCGTCGTCGTGTTATCGTAATGAACCCATTTTTCGTCCCCAGCCACAATGCGATGCAGAAATCCCTTTTGTCTTTACCTTTCAAGCAACTGTTCACAAGCAAGCAAACGCCGTTCAACATCTCTCGGTTTCAACTCGTACGACACCGAGTTTCCTTGTTTTTGAATCATACCACAAAAATGAATTTTGTACGGATGTTTTCACCATTTTTTTCTTAAATGGCTGGTCGACGTTCCTTTATCTCTAAAGTGTGATCCTTTCCAGGAGGATCTTGTGTCTGTTGGCCTTCTCTTAAGATTTCGTATTTTGATCTATAGTGTAAGAAATTTTCCCTTTCCCTTTCTTCGCCATATTTCCCACCTCCACCGATGTTTAGGTAGGTAACCTATGTCCACTTTCCACCAAATTCAAATGAAATTCAATTTGCATCTATACTATTAAACCATCTTCATCATGAGAAATGATAAAAGATTTGACAATTTTTCAATGTACCTTCGACCAAATCCACTTAACTTTATTAAAACCCTGCGACGGAGACCAAACATGGATGGGGATGGTTCTCAAACAAGGGAAACTGTTGGGAAAAGCTGAGATGCAATCTTAGTACACACAACTTTTCAGCGCTTCTCTCTCCACACACCCTTATAATGTACGCATTTAAACGACATTTTATGTGCAGGACTGATGACCATTTATCACATGCCATCACCCACTTGAAGTATTCCTAGGAGAAAAATGAATCTTCGATTATGTTCGGATGGAAATAGAAAAATCAACTAAGAGAGGGAGACAAGATTCTGATTCCATGGGATATGGGCTCAGTTCAGGACTTCAGACTGCAGACAGAAGAATTTTCTGATCGTCCATACTTTTTACGTAGGATGTACTTCACGATGGTTTAGGAATTTAAGGGTAGAGAGAAGGAAATGTAGGGGTAGAAACCATTTAGGAAATTGCAAGAAGTGTTCTTCTATCCGTCTACGCTGGTTCGGGAGGGGAGGGCAGGGGGGTGGGGACTGGTTACTGTAGTCTAGGGTGGTTTGGGTTAGATTTCAACCGCTGCCGATTGTGAGTAGTTTAGTAGAATAACGAACAAGTGTTTTCATAATATACAAATCCTATTTCGTGCAGCAATTTTTCATGAACCTTAAACAAGTTTACGATAACTTGACTAGGAAATACCAGTGAACTGCATTGAGAAACTTGAGAATAATCCTGGTCCAGCTCCGCACCACAGACCAAAAAAAGAATCTTTGTCCATAATTTTGCAGATTCAAAGTGACGGGTTCAATATGGTGACAGGGTTTACTACAGATCAACGGAATATTCACGAAATGTCAAATTATAGCTAAAGGGTGCGTCGACAGATTGTGGAGAGTAGGACTGCCTGTAGATTTTAAGGTCAGCTGCGAATATGTAAGAATAAGTAGCTGCGAACAATTACAAACGCATTAAATGTATCCGGCGAGAAAATAGAAGTTTCGATCAGGTGAAATCTAGAAGTCTTCTTGCACGGACTACCTGCTAGGTAGGTCCTTACCTCTGAGAGTGTCCTTATATATTCTTTAACCAAACTAAAAAGTCGGGGTTATCCACGAATAGTAGTAGTTTGTAGCTTATGGAGAATGCGCACCTTGATTATGCCTACTACTGAAACGTGCCACCACATTTATTTGGAAGGACATGCGAATCGTCTAGTTTTTGGCACAGTTTTTTAGGATCCAGGTTATATGGATGTCTTAAAGAGCTTTAAATCTAAAGCAATTAGTCACCCACTTTATTTATAACCCTAGGTCGGTACCTGGTGAGAGGACAGTGAACTGGAAAATATCACCAGAGTTCCAGTTTTTAAACCACCACAGAATATAATATTAATGGAAGTACAAAAAAAACTTAAAATAATTTTCTTACACCAATGAATTGAGCACTCCATTCAAATGCAATTTGCTCCCATCAAAAATTGCATCTCAATCAAATATCATTGATTCAATCGTGTGTGGCATGTTTTCCTTAGAAATTTAACCGAGTGCAGAAATTTCTTCTAGACATTGAAAAACTAAAATAAAATAACCAATCACTCTATTCGTCTGTAATCTAATATCTCGTCTATATCTCTCTGTGGTCTGATTGCAAATAGATTGTAAACAAAACGATAATGACAATAAAGAACAGTCTCAAGAAATACACTGCTGTGATAGGAGGAAGCATTTTATCGTAATTCGATATATCTATGCATAAATAACTGAAATAAAATTTGTGATTAAAGGTCTATTCAGTGCTTGCTTTGGACTTGAACGTTCCTTGAATAAATTTTTTGTACGTCTTCAAGTTCAGGTAGCAAAAAAAAAACTAGAAATAAGAAAATGGGAAATGAAATTCTGCTGAGAAAATCAGGAAAGGGATAAACTAAAATGAAAAGAAACATTTTAAATGATTTTGTTCCTAGCCAGATATAAATGAATTGAATAAAAAACACTATCTACAGATTGAGTAGATCATTAGTTTTTGGACTTTTATCCAATGTTTCTAAAATTGTGAAGCGAACAAACTACAAAATTTTATACCAGTTATTTATAAAAAAAAAAAAGTTGTACGGCATCTATAAATCTTCATAGGGTAGATTTCCTTTTCATTAACATCGTTACGGCTGTGATAATATGCTATTGAAGGTAATGTGAATTTTCCTATAGGCCAATAATCAGAAATTACGGCTGTAATTCTACTAATACTCCTTCGTATCCTGTTTAAGAAATCATACGTTCTACCCAAATTATTATAAGGACGATATCGAACACGATGTTTTGGTCAAAAATGTCCTGAAGGAGATATGTATTGTGTGCCACCTCCCATTTAAGGAAGGCACCACACCTGTCCAGCTTATTTACCAGTTTATTTATTTGTAACGAGGAACGTAGTCAGTTGGTGACATGGTCAGTTTTTTTTTGTAACAGACCGAGAATTTTATTAGGGTAGGAGTCACAAGTGAACACTTAAGCCCTACATTGAACACGAACCTAGCACTCCCTAAGTGCTTATAGACCAGCACTAACTGAACCCCTTATCGCTTACCAAAAGTTTCCCTACAGATATAGCAAGTGATGCTGGCTTTTCTAACCCGCTCCTCGATATTAAACCTCCAGTTACATTCCGTATCTAGAATAACTTCCAGAGTGGGGAAAACACCTCCCTGAGGTATTCCCCCATTACCCCTAACTCAAACCTGCAAAAATCCCATGCAAACACAAAAAAAATCTTCAGAAAAACACACCCAATTTCCATGGTTAGTTCTTATGTGGAAAACAACATTGCACTTCTCTCTTCCCGCTCCTAGCACCAAAGCAAAGGTAATTGTTTTTAGCAATTATCCATTTTATCTTTCAACCTTCGAATGATTTTTAATGACTTTTAAATTTTAAATTGCGCCGATGATGGTTCCGAACGGACGACGGTTACAAATTATAATAGTTTCCTGGACGAAAGTTCTCAGTTGGGCGCAACATTTCGCACTCTTCCGGGACCAATAATTTTTTCAGATAATTTCAGAGGTGCACACGCAAATGAATTAGGAAACCTAGACTGGTGCAACCTTTGTAATTACTCCTAGGAATTCCTTCTTTGCCTCCTTACAATAATTGCAGTACTTTCCAGGTCTAAAGTAGAAAATGAGTATTGGGGCGAAGCGCCTTTAACGAATTCGTCTGGGCATTCACTAATTTGCCAAAAAAACCGAGAACGAACGAAAGACGAAACTACCCCACGTTAAAAAGAAACAAAAAGGAAAAATGGCCTAAATGGAAAATCAATTGACTTTTCATGACTGATTGCAATTTCAAGCAGGTAGTATGTTACCTGTAATTCGTTCAAACAACATCAGTTCAAGGTATACATACAGCGCCATAAAAAACTCGTCAATTTGCGCTACTTAAATTGCTACTATGGTGGAGTGCAGTGGCGTCGAATTGGGGGTGGGACGGAAGGACGAAAGCCTAGTCTGGCACGATGTAATCGGGGGTTGAATACTACTTTTATGACTATAGCTGAGGGGAGAGCACATTTACATGATGATGGTGGTGGTGATGGTGATTTGTGGCTTTTATATTGGAATGGTGGTTAATTTAAACTGATAAGTTGACTAAGCGAGGATAGGCTTCATTTCCAATAATTTTGGACGTATTTTTATGAAATTTATGATATGCTCGAGGTTCAGGTAAATAGCCTACACTTTTAGGATAATACTTACTTGATGCAATTACTATCCATTTTTGTTTAAGTTCATTTAATGAATTAAAGGGTCAGGTTGTTGCGGTCCCGACTTCTGATTTTTAAGACTTGGGCACGAGGCATTCATTTACATAGATTAAACATTGTTTACAACACTAAAGTGAGTCGAAATGCAGCTGTTACAATTAATCGATCGAATTTGTAGGAATTTGTGTAAAATTCGGCCATGATATGATGTCAAATGTGCTAAAAAATAATGGGCGGTGGTAATGGTGGTTCTTTTCAGAGAGACTAATCACACAGAAACAGAAAAAAAACAGAGAAATTAATACATTCACTATCAAGAGTAATGTCATCTGAAAACTGAGAATTAAATTGGAGACGAGAAATAAGAAATTAAAAAGTAGAAAGAGAATGGAGGACAAAACAGAACCCTGCGGTACTTCGTCATTGGATTTAATAATGTCCAATACAACATAGGAGGATGGCCGGAAAATAATTATCGAATCCAAGTGAGAGAAAATGGACCATTGTACAATATTTGAAATCTAGGCAGGAGTACAAAATACTAGATTCTGCCGAAACTTTCCAAATATCCAATGCTACTACCTCCCACTCGTCATATTTATGGAAACAACAATGCCAACGATCGCTCAGCACAGAAATAATATTAGCCGAGGATTTTCCGAAAGTTAGCCAAGAAAGAGGTGTAGCATTTTCGAGACAGGAGAGAGATTCCCTCAGATTCGGTGTTCACAAGAACTTTAAAAACTTCAAGTGAGCTGAAATGGATGTGCTCATGATTATTATTTGCACGTATAATGGGCTTCCAATGCCATGATACCATGATCGAATTGACACTTTCCTTGACTTTGAATGTAGATCCGCCTTGTTTCTGAGTGCATATCGAAATAAAATAAAAATTTGTTGGTTCCAATTTTCAGCCAGGCTTTATATTCTTTATATGTGAAAATAAAACCACCTCGTGCAAATAAGATGCACGTTGATTAGCCTCTAGGACTTTCTAAGACCATCCTTCATACATGCTCAAAGCGCGGATCTCAAAAGGTATGAAGGGTAAATCGGAACCAGGCTGTCACTTATTCTTCTCATTTGTCCACCTTCCGGCCAATAAGCTGAAGGAATATATCCTTACGATTAGCTCCCTTTTCGGAAAAGTTCAACTGAGACCGAAGAGTCCAATGAGGCCACTGAAATGGCAGCTAGACCATAGAACTTGAAAGTCCCGTCGCGTCGGTTACTCTCAGCAATTCGGACCAATCTGTTGAAAAGAGTAAAGAGTTAGTGATAAGAAAATCACACGCTTGCTCCACCATGAAGAACCTTGGTGGTGACAAAGACAAATAAAAATTCTAACATTATAAAGCATGTTTATCCTTGAGAAGGAAAAGAATAGGTGGTCAAAAGATTAAGAGATCTAGTAAAGAATCCAAAACTGGCGGCTTGTTCAAGCATTCTTCTGGAGAAATTAAGGACGCTACATATAGCATCTTCAAGTATCCAAGTGTTTTGGGTTAAGTCTTAATATTTTCTGGAGGCCTTTAATTGAAGGAATGACGGTAAGATTAACTTTCCCTCCAGCTGAAGGAGATAAGTCCTTTTGCCTGATACTAAATTAAATTAATTAAACTAGTCGTTGAAGACGAGTGGATATCGTCGGAAGTACAATGCGTTTTCAATCCCAGATTCCGGAAAATGATTTGTTCTTGTCGGGCCAAACAAGTGAAGAACTTGTGGAAGAGTTTACCTTTACCGAGAATGCAAGCTTCGTGGATCCACGATCGGTGTGTGACACTTATTCTGGTCCACTAAACATGATGCAGTACTTTATGTATTACGGTCATACCTTTGTATCAGATGAAGTAAGTTTAGGAGATCCCAAGAGTTAAACAGATAGTTTTCCTGCTGTATCGGTGCGATAATTCATTACAGGGTAATGCAGCCGGTAATATGTATGTATTTTATG
>QYTT01092146.1:0-32201 GCA_006980735.1 Dasypogon diadema | reverse complement strand
TATGACGACGAAATGTAGTATAAAGTTTAGACAGATTTGGCTTAATGTCAAAGAAGTGTCCTTCATACGAAAGTACAGTCTTATTCAGAATAACACAATCCAAAGATAAAAGCTAAAGGTAATATCTAGGATGAGCGGGAAAAGCAGTATGTTAAAAATGCAAGCTTCGTGGATCCACGATCGGTGTGTGACACTTATTCTGGTCCACTAAACATGATGCAGTACTTTATGTATTACGGTCATACCTTTGTATCAGATGAAGTAAGTTTAGGAGATCCCAAGAGTTAAACAGATAGTTTTCCTGCTGTATCGGTGCGATAATTCATTACAGGGTAATGCAGCCGGTAATATGTATGTATTTTATGACAGCTCTACCCTAAAGACTATCACAACAAGTTTCAAAATAAAAATGACTCCTAAGAAAAAGAACAAGCTTGCCTTCAGCATTACTTATACAAAGACATACTAATTGCCTTCTATGTAATGCAGAGGGTAAGGAACACAAATTATTTTTATATCCTAATTTTAATCAAATTTGTTTATAGGATAATCTATAGAGGTTACCTTATGTGTACATTACTACATCAATGGAGTAAAGGGTAAGCATTCAACACTTACACCAAATTCTAATTTGTATTTTGAAACTCTATTTTCTCTGATAATTTCCTATTCGTTTACAATTCAAACGGCATTCCATTTCCCACCCAAAAATACATTTTCTAATTTAAATAACTCAAAAATCAATCAATCAGATATTTGTAATGTGAATCGTTTTTATTTCGATGTCTGTCCATTCTTTACGGTTTCCTTCCTGTTGTGCCCAAGTTATAATACACATCAGAAGCGTATGGCCCGGTTCACATAAGATTTACGGAAATATGCCAAAAGCAGAACCCCTCGAAAACTTGAGACTTTTCTGGTATATGCTTAAAAGCTCAAAGTGAATTGCATTTAAAGGGAAAACGATTACTACCAGATTTTCCAATGGTTTTCTGTGGATTGCCTACTGCTTCCACAAAAGTCTGATGGCTACCATTACCAAGATGTAGTAGGTGTATAATTCGGCTCAGTTCAGTAGGTATGGAGGTATAGGTATAGTTTTATGTAGGTAGGGAAAAAGCAATTTACGCTTCAACAAAATGTCCCGGACCCTGGTTCACACATCACAGTTCATAATTCGCCTGGGATTGCTTGTACCCCTCTCTATCCCACCATTTGTTTTGTATTCCTTATTCTCCATCTACCATTACCGATTTTATATCAATGTGTAACTGAAGTACTGTGGCGATGGTGGTGGTACTGGTCTGCATGTGTACTCTCTGGTTCAGTTCCCTTAACTGTCGTCCATAAATTTCAAGCCATCATTCACGCTGGTCGTTTTTTTCCTTCTACCCTG
Organism: Dasypogon diadema; assembly: GCA_006980735.1. Lineage (NCBI taxonomy): Eukaryota > Metazoa > Arthropoda > Insecta > Diptera > Asilidae > Dasypogon > Dasypogon diadema. The sequence goes on along the minus strand of QYTT01092146.1, from coordinate 30,805 downwards.
TGTTTTCTTCTTGGTCTTGTTCCTCAGCTTATTTTCGTTTTTTTTTGCCTTAAGAATAAACTTATCAAAAGATTTGTTTTCTTAGTAAATGTAGAGAAGATGTGGAGTGGATCTCGTTTGGGTTTGAATCTCCCTGGCAAGTTGTTGTTTTGTGGCTTTTGCTGAAAGGGAAAGAAGCCCGTCTTGGATGGAGTGCAACTCCTCAGAACTCGGCCTTTTTGTCTTGTTAGGCTTTACTTACGTGTGATTCTGCTTTTTGTGATAGTGGTACTGGCAGAATAGATTCACTTTGTATAGAGTTACTTGGAATCTCTACCAATTCTTTGCTCTTCTGTTCTTGAGAGAGTCAACGGAAAAGTTTTGAAATAGTGAGGAAAAAGTAACAAGAACTCCATTTGCATGCTTATATTAGTTTCGGGGGCCAAAATCAACATTAATCGTAGTTACTCGAATGGCATTTCTCTGTAACTCGAGTTTTTCATTAACCCGAACTTTCTTCACTGTCCTTGCCTTCGTACTAATGAAAAGCCTTTTCCTCTAACTCGAACAAATTTGCTTGGTGCTTGGTGATTCGACTCACGGAAGTTCCACTGTATTTGAAAAGTTTTTTTTATGGAAGCATCACTCTCTCCAAACTCACGGCGTAGAAGTGGACCCATTTTCGACTAAACTGAATCCTGATAAGGCACTCAAGGTCTCATGTTCCAGGGCAAATCTCATCCGATATATTCTTACATTTTGGGACTATTCTGGAAGCCATAAAAAGGGCGTACTAAAAAGGGCTTTCAAACACTTTAGCTTGAAAGACTGCGCTTTACCAACCAGATCAGTACAACAGAGTGACGAACAATAGAATTATACAGTTCATGATCTATTCTGTATTTTGGGACCAACAGAACAGAATTTTTTCATTCTCCTCCCTTTCAACAACTCGAAGTGAATTATGTCACTACAGTCCCACCAAATACACAATAACACCTTTTGTGAGACCACTGCTTGATTATGCATCTCAGATGTTTAATCCTTTCTATACTGTGCACATCGACCGTATCGAGCCTATTCAGCGCAGATTCGTCAGATTTGCCTTGGGACGACCCTGTGACCTTTCCACCTTACCGTAAGCGCCTTTTTTTCATCTTCGGTGACGATTGTCCTAAGAAACGCATTTCTACTAAATCTGCACCTTGTCAATGTCGTGTAGGTGCCTTTGTATAGTTGACCATGTGGACCCAAGACTTCTCGATAATTCTTGTATACTTAATGTCGGATCAGATTCTACTAGAGATTTTAAGGTGTCATTATCAAATTCATTGGACAGGTGTAGAAGTCAAGGAGCCTGGTCCACATTCGTCGTTGTAATCTTTTTAGGCAATTTCCACACTGACTCTCAAGATTGATGTGTCTACACTGACCCAAGGTTACAAAGCGCCACTATCCTTTTTTCCGAGACAGGTTTACTAGTTACAATTAGGCCATTCACGTTCTTATTTGTGAATCGGTTGGTCTAGGGTGGTTTTATTTCGGTGTCTCTCGCACTAATATTTTATCATTTCGGAGAACCTGGATGTCGCCATCATCCTCGTCAAATACCAGGAGTATATAAACCCTCAAGATGCTCTAAAGCAGTGGAGAAATAATTATTTTCTGCAAGCATTCCTTACTGATTTTCGGCCAAACGTGTTTATAGTTTTCCACCTTTGCAGATATGATCCCATTTCAGAGCATGATTTCGATCTATTTTACGATGGCTCCTCACATAAAGAATCCAAAAAAGTGCTGTTCAGTGCGTCCTAAATATCGAATAAAGCACTATCTTTTCTTCTGAAGTATTCCCTAAATGTTAACCAGAGACATAAAAGCCGTCTCGTAGGGCTTTTAACATTGATAGTTGTAGTGCTCCATGCAGAAAGTGTTCCAACCCTATTAATATAAAAAGAATCAGGTTGATGGAGGCATAGATTTCTCAGGTTTAGATTGTTATAGAGTATCCGATACTCTCAAGCTGACTCGCTAAGTTCTGAACGAGAATGTCTTGATCCTAGCGGATATACCAGTCCTATATACGGTTATTTTCACCGCAAAGAATATACGTTCCGTCCAAATGATACCAATAACCCTATTCCCGGATAGTAGATTCATTTATGCTTCGAAAGGTAAAAGCATACCCACATTAAGTGGATTAAGCCATCGAGATTCGTTGGACTATCTGAGTTCTTGCGTTCGGTGGTATAGCTTCTAGAGATTTAAACCGCTTTATCACAGACTATCGCAATTAAATAAGAGGTCACATATTGATCAATGAGTCTAGAAGGTTTGCACAGTGCCCTTTTTCACAGGTTTTTGCCTCTTGCAGAAACTCATAGAGTTTGGTGGATTGTGTCGGAAGCCTATCCTTCAGAACAGTATGATTTTTGTCTTATGCTTGGTTAGGTCGATAGTTCCATATGTTCTATACAAATAGCAAGGCAGAAGAATCAGGAGCAAAGTAGCCATAGATGACATTGAGGTACACTAAAATAGTATCTCATCGCCAGATTGCAGGAGCCCATGAAATCCGAATGGATACAGCCTATCAGATTCCCCTCTTTCGCCGTTCATTTTATGATTGGGACCCATTGACTAAATGGTTTTCTGTAGGGGGGTATCCGTAATCGACAGAAAATAAGATGTTGAGTTCAGCTATTTAAAATCCAAGTGATCTCATCCTTTTAATCACCTTTGACGACAATTAGATTATTCTGCAATTCCTGACCTGCAGAACTAAGTCATTAAACATAATTAATGCCTATTTGCTTTTTAACATAAAAAATTTGCAATAGAAATTGTCAATAGATTCGAAAGTTTCTTTCAAGTGGATCCGGACTCTAAGAACTGGATTGAATTGTTCCAGAGTATATCAAAAAAAATTTATTTACATCTAATCTAGACCACTTGAAGGGGGACTAAACCATATCAATGAGTTTATGTTCCAGTTAAGATGTATTTTGCGCAATCTCTGTATGAGAGCGGATCATATCATGAATTACCCACAACTTTTTTGGCACTCTAATGTGCTGCGTGCAATGAACTAAAACTTATTTTCTACATAAAAATCTGCTATCACTTTTCTTATACTCGATAATTTCTTGGTTATGTTTACGTCACATATTTACCGTCTCCTCACTTTGAAGTATCTTTTTTTCCCATCGAATTCTGTTGGGCCCCCAACAAAAGACTTATTGCCGTGCATTTCATGGGTAAGCAAAAGCTCTGAAAAGATCTTTTTAGTTAGTATGCTAGAAACGGATCGAAGAAATGAATCTCCATCTGGTCAGAAGGGGGATTGGAAGAGTTACGTGAAAAAAACTTTTTGAACAGATTAAACAGACAAAAAGAAAATTAGACGCACAAGCAGAATGAGACGGAGCGAGAGCAAAAAAACAAAAACAGAAGAAAACAATCTAAACAATTCAAAAATGTGATTTTGTTGATGGGAGAGAAAAGTAACAATAAAAGTGGCGGCGGTATTTGAACGATCCAAGACGGTTTTGTGTCTTCAGAATAATAAAAACTTGAGACAAGTATCGATCGACAGAAATTAGTTTTGCTTTTTTTAGGACTAACCGCAACCAAACTAAAGACAGTATTGCTAAGCTGAGGAGAACATATGTAATAATTGTCTGAACTTGACCACGTCTCTGTATTTAGAGAATTTCTACTAAAATCTGGTGTATTTCAGTCGCTTTTTTTACTCAAAGATACTTTTAATGTGCCTTTGATTTATTGGCGTTAATCCTTTTTGATTTTTCGGGGTGGTTTGTATGGTCGTTTTTTTTTCTTTTTTGTCGGGTTTGGTGCCAAAAACTTTATGAACAGGATTTTAAAGAGTGCTAACAGTGGTTTAGGTGTTAGCGAAAATCTTAGTATTCAGCACGATCTCCACTTGCTTAATGGGCCGCAATTTATCTTTGAATTGTTGACTTTAGTAGGTGCTAAAATGAATCATGGCTAACGGAAATATCAGTTGCGTGACCGAATATATTTTTTTGATACTCTTTTAATTAACAGAATTGTTGAACTAGTTTAATAAAAATAAAAAAAGCTTACTATAAAGAAAACCACTTAAAAGCTCATCAATTTTGCGCTAGCATTAAATAGAAAGGGGCTAAAGCAGGAAGTGCCATAAGTTTCCCTTCTAGGACCTTTAGTTTTCACTTCAATATAAAAGAGTTTCTGCTTTAAAACGGGTCTAAAGACCTAGTACGATAAGATAGCACGTGGTAGAAATTATGATAAGCATAACAGAGAATAGAAATGTAAAAATAAGGTTTCTATTAATATTAATATCGCAGATAATATCGCAGATTTGCTACTACTACTCCTCAATTCAAACACGGTGAGATGACTAATGTAGAGTGAAGAGAATAATGGTCCGTTATAGGGCACTCTTGGGGTACGCTACACTAAACCGTCTCAAATTCTCCAAAAATTGCTATAATAAAGCTGTTTAAGATTGTGAGGATCACGCGACGATATCTTAAAGAAATCGTTTGGCATTATCCAATATCGCAATAACTTGAAGTGGAAGACAACTATATAAAAAGATGCGGTCGAAGAACACTTCCTTGGGGGACACCACGAGAAAGTAATTCAGACAAAAGGAGAGAAATCATATGTGTGAACAAGTTGAACGTGGAATGGACAGTATTGCCAGTTGCGGAAGGTCCGAGATAATGCAAAAAGGACTTAAGAACGCTGCTTGTTCCTGATTCAGGAAGAAAGCCTTGTGATCACAGTTTCTCGAAGAGTGAAGTGGTTAAGATGACTAAAGCCTAGACGAAGTTCTGTATCTATTTTAATCTATAAGTCAAAGGTTTGACAAGGTTTTAGCTAATTAAACCCAACTTTTCCATCTCCATATAAGAAAATATTACATTTTCTTACAAAATTCGATACACTCAGACCAGTTTACAGTTTATGTCCTGGCATTGTATGTCTACTGTCTGCACAGCTTTGGTTAGACTAAGATCATTGCATTAAATATGCAGAAGATAAGTGGAAAGTCAGAAGCCCACAAGGTTATGTTATCTCACCCACTCTTCTTTTTTGTTTTTATTAATTATCTTATCGCTTCCACTTTTCAATACAATTCACATTTTTACAGATAATAGTACTATAGATGATAGGATTGCAGGTACATCTCCAGTAGTAGTATCCATCCTTATAACTTATGGGGTAGGTTTGATCACACCCTAAAATTTCATGATTTCTTGTTAAGCGGAATTTTACTAATGTGAAACATGTAATCCACATACCATTCCAGATCATCAATAAATCCATGGATATGTCAATTTGTTGTATATAGAACCAGACAGTAATACCAGACTCTAGTTTAAGTCTGGAAGGTACTTTTGAGAAAGTATTCGCTAGTTCTGAAGATGATCAACTTGCCTTTTCCAAATCTTATATGATCCGGGAAAATTAGAGATCTTGCTAAAACTCACCGTTAAGAATCACTATGATGTATGGGTCTAAAACTTTTGGTGGACAGAAGGAAACTCTCTGACAATCGCTATTTTCAATTTTTACGTGTTTAAATTTGAGTTAACGTTTTTTATGGTTACGTAAGAATTGGGATCATACTTTGCACTCACTCTTATCTTGATCGCGGGGATCAAAATGCAACTTTCATATCATTTTTACAATAAATGTGGTATAAAGTGGGACCCTATTCTCTTTCCTAACTGATAATATAATAATAATAATTCCACCTTAACCATAAATCTGAACTTCTCTTAAGGAAAGAAAATTACTAACATGACCCCAAGTGGTACCCACTGAAAGTATCCAGACCAACACTGCTGCCGTGTTGCGCTGCGTTTCAAAGTGTAATTTACCTCCACACGAAAACTACAACAAAGAAAACTATTCAAAAGTTAAAATCCAACCAAAAAGACATTGAATGAAAGGTGTACACAGTGTAAAGGGGGAAGAATTGGTGGAAATTTTCATCTTTCAGGTCAAATTATTTCAGGTAACTTTTCGTAGAAAAAAAGTGAATAAAAGAGGCGTGCACAAATTCGTCAAGAATCAGTGCCCGGTTCATGTGGTTTTTACTAGTGCAAAATGTTTTCAGCGGTCGGTAGGTATCTTTGTTTAGAATAAAAATTTTTTGTCGAACGACATCTATCACGTTGTCGAATTATCGATGCCATTTCAAAATGCTCCCCCCGGGCTATCATAGTGGAAAGTAATGTAAACCCCACCTACAAAAGCTGCCGAATTTTTATCCATTGCAGTTAGTGGTATTGTTGCTGTTCTCTTTTGGATATTGATGACTTTTACAATATTAACACTGATCGTGTCGTGACTCCATATGACAGGGAGTAAGCTAGAGAGATCCATATTCAGAAAACATTCACCGAATGAATTGAAATTGAAAAGAAAAACTTGATGAGAAATTATTGCTAACAGTAATCATACTGCCATAGTTTGGGTGTTTTCTGAACGTACCCCGCTCTCTTCCTTCTATTTCTGTTAAATAACAAAAGGCTTTCCAAGATCCCACAACCACTGAAAGGGGCTTTTTCTGATTTAAATCTCTTTCTTATTCTATTCGGGTCTTCGATTTTTCTGTGGGTATTGTTTGTTGATTTTCAATCATAAATAGATCAAATTTTTATTGAAATTGTGCTGCTTCATTCTGACAAAGGTCAAAAACGTGCCTTTCCACTCCAAAAGGAAGATCGGAACAACATGAAGAAGGCTTAATTATTTGGGAAAAAAGGCGAAACGTTCTATGATTTATTGGAAATTTTCTAGATTCACTAATGATATCTGTTGTCTTCTTACAATTTAATTTCATTTTTTCCTCATTTCCTTTTTTAATTATGAAAAGAATTTGGGATCGTGTGAGAGTTTGACACAATCGTGAGAGATTTTTTTCCTTTTGGCACCTTTATTCAGCTTAAAAATGTCTATAAGGTTGATGGGAGTGACCCTTAAGAATCCATTTATAAATTTCACGGGTATTTATACCGTGAAAGATTAGAAAAAAGCTAAAGATTGGCGGATTATTGCATCATTAGGATATAACGAAGCATCCAACCTACACACAGAAGGCAGGTCAACTCTAAATAAAGAAGGCGAAATGATTTCACCAAGAGGAACCTTTCAAAACAAGTTAGCTGGAAAAACGAAGTAATACTGGCCAATCCAAAGGAAGCTAAACTGAGACGGAAGGTACCCACGTTCCACGAAATAATTACCTCCAACTACTCTCAACCCTGTGCATCAAAAACGTGCCGCCACGAAAGGACCACATCACTGGATAATTAAGGCGTATGCACTCCTGAAACCCGTTAACCCATAAGGCTTTTAATTCCCCGTACCCTGCATTCACAGCATAGATGAGTTGTCGACTTACCCAAGTTCAAGTCTTGAACTCTTTCAAGACTGTTGAAGGGATGAGCCTGTGAAACATTCCTCGTGTGAAAGTTACTGTCACACCTTGCACTAAAGCTATAGCTTCTTACTCAAATCTTTAATACCTCAAACAGGATTTCAAGAGTCTCTTTTACTGTATCCCTGTTTGAATCCTAGATCTCCTTAATGATCCCAATATGCCTTTGTCCTCATACTTGAAGATGCTGATCAGTCTCGCGGCATTTCGGTTCCGACCGGTACTCCGTCAAAATGCGTCTGTTTGAAGTTGTTGTATGGTCTTCAGAACTTGCCTATAAATATGAACCTAACGTCCATCCGTTACATCCTCAGAAGAAAAACAGCGGAGTGATGTTTTTCTGTTCATTTTCAACCCAATCATCACCCAAAACTATCTACCCGTAACGAATGATACATATAATAGGACTTTTTACACATTATAAATTTCACCTTTTAACTTGACCACTCATGTATCGGTTGGTTGAGTTCTGACCTTGTGCCTCTGGCTGTATCTCACTCACCTGATTTACATTTGGCAGGAGGGTTTGAATTAATCGAACGATTTTGATGAAATTTTTCTCTCTGGGTTTCTTTGGCCAAGTCTGAATGGTTTGCATATCTCTCAATCTTGAAGATATTTTCATTTCTTTCTTTTTTTCATACAATAGACAAGAATAGAATTGGAACTGAGATGGAAGAGGAATTTCTTCATAATGAACAAATCATTCGTCGCGGAAGAGCAAATACATAACAAAATGAATACAAAAAAAGCTCTGAGCCCATTTCATCTTCCTCTTTTGTTTTTTTCTCTCTCCTATTTTTGATTTTTTTCCTGATTAGATATTCATAATTTTCGCGCTTTTTAATTTATGAATGATACACCGTAACCACTGATGAGGTATCTTATTTATTTTAATGATATTTTTGCATTACAAGTTGTTTTTTTATACATAGGATCATTTTTCACTGGATAATTAGAAGAAAATTTGAGATTGCGGCGGTTGCTTTTAACTGCAAATTTTTCAATTTAGGAAATTTTAGTGGAATCAAGAAAACAACATAAACTTCGTTCGTCGTTATAATATTCTGGAAAATCATTCTATACTGTAATCACAGAAGAATCATCAGAATGAAACCACACAATAAATCCTTAAATGTTAGGAATAGTGATTGGCCAACAACAGCTTCTTTCTAAGAGAATATAGAAATTATACAGAAGAGTAAAAATTTCAAACAACTAACAACAAAGAACCAACTATAGGATAGCCCTAAAAGACTTCAATTAATATTAGAATAGCTAAAATGAAGACCTGGAAGAACCTTCTTCAACAAGTCGAAAAGCATACGCGAGGGCTTCTAAAAAAATGTAAAGCCATTCCCAAGTAGCGTACACATTTCTATTGGCTTCTTTACCAAATGCTAATTGAGAAGGCACATTGTAATGTACAAAATTCTACGATAGCTTTCAGATTTTCGTTTGCATACAGATGCATATTGTACAAATTTGAGATTCTTTTTTTATGAAAGTTGATTCCCCAGTGAAAAGTATCTTTGATACAAAGCTAGCATCATATTCACCACTTTTAAATAACCATTCACAGAATTGGAGTCTGCGTGAATGATCCCTGAAATCAGTGAAAGTGACACGAATGCATTATATTTCGGCTATAAAATTATTCTGTACATAGTACTTCGGAGTACTGCAACTCTTTAACAGTCATTCTGTAGGCGCTTAGACAAGAATTATGACCTAGAACGCAACCTTAAATCCCTTTATTCGCCACTATTGCGCACAGTTTATCTTCGCCAATTCACTATACTATACTAAATTATAAATTCTTTGCGCCTACCCAGTATTTCTATGTGCTTCTCCGCAAATGACAACATATTTATCATTTGATTAAAATCCCATCATTTTCAAAATTCTGAATCGCAAATCCTAACCAAAAATAGATACAATTCTCTTAATATCGTCTGCTCAAAAGAACAAGAGATAAAGGAGCAGCCTGAGGTGAGATAGGGGGAATTTTATATTGGTGGAGATCATCCTGAGATTCCTTGTACAATGTCTATAAAAATACTGAAAATCTTAATAGAAAACATGAATTAAAAGTTAAAAAAGAATAGAAGAAAACATATTAGCTTCAAATATTAAATGGATGGCAATAACTGGCATAAAATTTGTTTACTTTGTTTTTAGTACTAAACTCAACTGCCTTAGTTAGTACTAAATTAAGAGTTAAATGAATTTGCATATTAGAAACAGTGTGCAAGGCACCCGACTGTTCTTCTCCTTTTTTCAACATTTTCCTTCACCAATAAAAAATAATATCCGTAGCACTAAGGATAATACGAAAATGTACACTTCGCGGTCTTACAAACTATCTGTACTAAAATAATACACCTAATAATTATAAAATAAATAAATATTGTTATTTTCAATACTTACATGCTATTTGAAGTATTCCAGTGCATATAGAATGTCTTGGCACAATTCGATACTGTTGATAATAATACGGTTTCAAGACAAACTAACATAACAACGGTTAGGCATGATGTTGCTTTAAATCCAGGTAAACCACATAAACGTGGTGGTGGGGGTCGTTTAGTACTTCCTCCAGACATAATTACTTTATTGACAATTTTAATCATTTCATAATCGTGTTTAAATTGTTTGTTTTTTTGTCCGTCGTTTTGTTTTGGTCAATTCACAGAAAAAAATATTCAAAAAATAGTCCAAAGTGTAGTTGATGTACGTTTTTTTGAAGACGCGACGGATTGAAGACACGTTGTTGATAGCACACGCACACAATTTTAAATTGAGGTGAAGAAATAGGAAAAAACAAATACTCGTTAGATGGATCGAAGTTCTAAATTTTTGTTAGTGGGGTTAGTTTTTTTTATGCACGCACAAAAAAAGTAGAAACATGCAAAATTGTGTCTAATTCGATCGGGTCAGTAATTGTTAGTAATAATTAAAAATATTACTGCAAGACAAAATCGTTTAGAAAGTGGGATTAAGCGCAGTTAAACTTACAAGATGTATTTGTTTTTTTTTGAGTGCAGAGGTGACGTCTAAACGTCACTTCAAATAATGATTACTTGACGAAAATTACAACGGACAGGAATTTTTCTAAATCTTCTTATTTTGAGAAAAGTATCTTGCAATAATTTTGTAAAAAAGAAAAAAAAAACAACAAAAACAAACACTTCACTGTACACTTTTTCTCCTTTTACAATATATTACTATTTTCTTGAACACTTTGTTGAATACAGGACTAATAAAAAAAACCGAGGGTGTAAAGAAAAAGCGATTCTGTTATTGAGTTTTAAGAAATAAAATAATTTTCATAACAAAAACAATCGACACCATTTATAATTTTCTATTTTCCTGCGATAGATCCACGTTTGAAGTACTCGTTCAATGTTTTCTATGTCCTAAAAGCTCCTTATCGCAGTTTTACAAGACACATTTACTTCAAAGTAATTTGTCCTATTTTTTGTGTGTATTTTTTTCATAGCCTTTGTTTTCTGTGCTTCTAATAAAAGTTATTAATCCACTGGGAGTTTGTGTTTTTTTCAAACAATTTTTTAACAGTTTATTTAGACAGTCAGTCACATTTCTTGGAGTATATTCAATTTTAGGATTATTTGTAAAGAAAAGGCCGATAGCTGTTGTTTCTGGTGCATGCAAAAAAATATCTTCCCTGCTTATTCCATCATTGTAAATTGTATCTAGATGTGTATGGTTGTCCCTTTTTCTTTTTGGAAGGACTTTTCGTCCCTGCACTAACCCATTCAAGTGTTTTGAACAATTCCCCTTCGTGTGTTAAATCTCACTTTTGACTCGTTGTAACTTTCGCCTTTCTAGAAGTATCTCAGTGTGCTCTCTCCTGAATTATGTTTAAGAGTAATCGAGAGGACGAAACTGTATTTTTCTTGTTCTTCTACTTCACCAAATCAGGATACTTTTCTCTTGCTCCCACCTTTCGCCGCGTAGAAGAACGGGGAGGGGATTGCTTATTGTGTTTCCTTGGTTTTTTCTTTATTTGTTAATTTTAACACGGCCTAGAGAGAGTTTGAATTCCTTTTTCCTTCTGAATCCAGCCGTTTTCTTTGCGCGTGTGTGGGTCTTCGTTGTTTTATATTCTTTTTTTTTCCTTTATTTTAATAGATAGGAGATACACCTGAATTATTTGAACCGATTACAAATTCTTAAATAGTTTTTCCTCTTTACTGAAATTTACTTAAGAAATGGCACGTGTAGAGTTGGAATTATTTTCAGACCAAGAATGGGATTTCTTCTCCACCTTCGTGTCCTGTTATTGACGTGTTTTTCCTTACTTTATACTTCTCGGTATCCTAGGAACGGTACGCATACACTCACATAATTCTAATACTAACGCATTAATCACAACATAATCAGACTGGCATTCGATTTAAAAGGCCTTGCTGTGCCGAGCTCTCCTGACTGACTGGCTACTTTCTAATATACAGTAATGATCACGGCGAAAAAAATGTATATTACTTATTCTATGGAGACTTCAGCAGCAGGATATTTTTTCTTGACGATGTTTACCAGTTCACTGAATTCAATTATAATGGGAAACATGCACGTAAAGTTTCCACAAAAATCACATACTTTATCACTGAAAGATTAGTATTTTCTGTCGCAATCACAGGAAAATACTTATAAAGTGGAAAATTTCGTCAATAGAACGCGTTAACACTATCCCAATCCTTCGCCTTTACGTGCTCACTAAACAGAAAAGGACACATTTACGCGTTCCTGTTTTCTTTTACCATTTCCACGAAATTTTCCCAATCAAAAGGCCTTCGTTCGAAAAAAGGAAACATATACCAAATTTCACTACGTTACGTTTACAATCCTTATTTATCCACAACAGGACCGCGACCGAACATATATTTTCCACAAAAAAGAATTTTTGTCCTACTCTTTTGAGGGTGAAGATACTTTATTGAAAGCACTTTTCTCACCAGAAACTTTTTACCATATTTCCACTAGAATTTATATCCTCTTATTCGCAGCGGATACACACCGAAAAAACAGTAATTTCCTTTATTATTCCCTTTTTTCTTCACTCACTTTTCTTTTATATATTTTTTTCTTTTATCTAGACACACGACAAAATAGCGCACGACCCGCACGTCTCGGTGTCTCAATCACATTTGACTGACTCAACTTGAAATATAGTTTGATTGAGCTGAAAAGAGTCAAGACTAGAGGATCTAGTCTAGAGTTTAGTCGTCCATCGCCAACAACAAAACAAGACAACCCAACTTTACAGTCCAAGAGATTCCTCTGACTCTGACGGTGGCCTGCCTCTGTGTTGTTCACTGTTCCCAATTCCAACTCCTCGGCTTGGTGTACACATGGAATTATTTTCGCCATGGAAGAGCTTTGTGTACAGTATGTACGGAGAAATCTTCGAGTAATGTAGTATGTAGATGACACGTTATCCAGTGGCGGTGTACGTGCGTAAGTAAAGAGCAAGCAAGCTTTTGTTTATGGGTGTATGTGTGTGCGCGCACGCCAGGCATGGGGAAGTACTCTATGCCCGATATACCTGCAAGGTACATTCACTAAAATATCTATGGCGGACGAGAGAATCTTTCAGCGGGAAAAACCAGTTTCAGCAGACGGCAGATGGATGTGTGTGCCCCATCGGAACAGTCTGGGGCATTTATTTTTGATATGAGTGTAATTGCGCAATGCCACCGCCGTTTTAAGTTGACTGGGAATAGTTGCCAGAGGAAAAATATATACCCAGGCTCAATTTTTCTCATTTAAACAAATTCTCCATTGTTATACGTTCCTACAAATATTTGAACACATTTTGAAAAACTAGCAAAGTCACCCAATCCCTTCTATTCAAAGTAACTTCGAAAAAATTAGTATCCTCTTGGTATCGTTCAAAGGATAATGCCCTTTAAAAGGGAGAGAAAAGAGTACGGTACTCTCTTGTTGAGCAGCGCAAAATCCAACCCCCACTACTATACTATTCGCTCGTTTCCACCCCTTCCCAAGAAAATGTTTTTATCAATTAGCCGGTATCGCCTTGCCTTCCCCATTCTTACCATCTACCATCATCATTAATGTCATTATTACCACACAAATCAGAACAGGGATGCCAGATTCAGTGGTTTCTCGTCAATTAGGTATTTTGGTGGTAAGATTTTTAGCACTGGCGTGGCGACACTTTTGGTAAATAATCAGAAAAGAAAACCAAAGAACAAAAATATATATGACAAATTTCTGCACTTTGTCTTTTTAAGGATAATTTTACAATAAGATCACCACCTTCCTATCACAGGTAAAATGGTCCCATGGTAGAACAGGCTAATGTGCATGGTTTATTCATTGGTGAGCGACTTTCGGAGCAAACATAGAGCACTACGGTGATAGATTGCAGCTTTCTTTGGACTACAAAGCAGAGAAATGCCTCCAAAATTGACATTGGCACCAAGAGCCACCAAAAAATCGTGGTAATAGGCAAATGTAGACAGCCCATGCCATCCTAGCCCAAAAACTGCCAACGATATATAGAGGGACTGCAATTTCTGTAGGTTAATTTGCACTATACTAAGAGGGAAAGAGTGTCCTTGTTAGGTAATATTGTTGATTGGGACTGGATTTGATAGAGTGGCATTTTCCTGGCATGAGCAGATCGTTTTGCTTATTCCCCATATTGTCCCATCTATGGCTTCCTCAAGGTAGAGGAAAGTTACATGAGTATCTTGTTCCAGATTCTCAGGTAGACAATGTATAGTACAAATTACCGATGAATTCCCTTATTAAGTACTGCATATAAAGGTCTTTCCTCTTGGAAGGATCTCTTTGAGGAACCTGGTATTATATAGGATTCTGATAGGGAGTACATACTGAGAATCATCAGTGAACTAAACGAGATCTTTATTGCTCCCAATATAACTAACCTGCTTAAATCTGATAGACTGATTTCGATACGAATTCAGAACGAATATCACCAGGCCCCTAAAAGCAACACTTAAAAGAAATCCTACATTACCTATTCAGGCACAAAACACAACATATTTTGTGGAAAGTGACCTAAAACTGGCAACTCTGATGAGGGTAACTAATACCAGTCCAAATCATTGACGCTGTTTACTTGGGGTCTTCTTCTCCTTTGGGTTCGCTCTTTTACCTCTAAAAAAAAAACAAAAAAAACAGAATAAAATTTCAAATAATAGTGTGTAGATTTCTTACCAGAAAAAAGCATGAGACTTTACTGATGTTGTAATCCCTTAGAACGAATAAACTTCTTTTGTGGTTTAACGCCATTTTAGGCAATCGGAATCCATCCTTCATGGGATCTTTTCCATTCAAATTCCTTTTGCAAGTGTACTGAATTGCTCACCTTTCACACATACTACAATCACTCGCTCTCTGGTCTGGTCCTGCATATGTATATGTTCTTCAAAAAGGAGCTATACTTTAGAGTAGTAAAGTAACACAGTTCTCTTTTTTCAATCATCTTATTCATCCTGTTTCCTGTATGGTGTGCCTGGATAGACTTTGATGTGGATGGAAACGTCTGCCTGGCTGGGCGTTGCTTGCCAGACTGTGCTACTCCTGTTGTTGCTATTGCCAGCTACTTGCCACTGCTACATTTTCTTCTCTTGTTTTTTATGGGGTAACGGTGGCGGGATGGTGACTTGTTTAACCATAATTTCTTTCCACTTGTATTTTCCTGCCTCCTCAGGATCTGCCTATGAGTCAGGATATACTTCAATTGCTTGTATTTGACGTTCTGTTTGCAATTCTCTCTTAGGCTGGACTGGCTGTTTTATTTCACTTTTGTTTGCTGCATTCAAAGAGTCTATAGATTTGAAGAAGTGCAGTGCGTACAAGGACTAGGGGTAGCTTGAGTGAGAATTCCTGGAAATGACCTCCTTCTTCCTTGGTGGTCGACTGCAAGTTTCTCGTCACTTTCACTGAATTTGCCAAAAACGATTTCCTGGCAAGATGGATACATTCATCCTCTTATAACTTACTCGACTGACTTAATAATAAAATCAGCTCTGTTATCAGAGGGATGCAAAGCGGAAGGTGACGCAAAGTACAATTTTTTAGTGTGAATTCATCTTAGGTTTTAAGCTTAAAACAGAATGTGCAAGCAGAGGTAGCAGCAGCAGCAGTTTAGCGGCTCTATTGGATAAAGAAAGTCACGTGATCACGTTACAGCCAATAATATCGTCGAGCTGCCGCTGATCCTGCCATATTTTTACGTTTAAACATCCAATAGCCCCTTCAACATTTGAAGCAATCTATGCTTAAAATGGGGGTCAGAAAGACCCACCCCTAAATGAAAGTATTCTCAAGATTCCCAGCAGGAAATCGTCAAGTTAAACATAAGATAACCAAATCTGTTGGACTTAGCCCACTTGGTGTGCAGGATTCTTCATTATAATCGCTCCTCAGTAGATTAGTATTGCCAAACCCTTCTTTGCCGAACACCCCTAAAACGAACTCATCAAAAGTTCAAAAAGAAATTTTGTTCATGACCCGAAATATTTTATAAAACCCCTCAAGAAATTTGTAAGGGTTAAGCAAAAGTACCTGTGGGTTGATCAAAATTCTCCGAGGGTTGGTGGAGCTTCAAGACACTGAGAAGACATATTGTTGAAAATGGTATAAATGATTCTTCGAACGCTTGAGAGGGCGTATTATTATAATTTCTGGGTTGTTTTAAGATAGTGAACAAAGCTTTGGATAGGACAAAGCCATTACCCACTGTAATACCATTGAATTCTCGAAGTAAGTTCTGAAATCGTCTATCCGCTGAAAATCCCTTCATAATAATAATGAGTCTCCCTTCTAGAACAGAAGGTGCACTTCTCAGCGTGGAGCCAAGAACTATTTACCCATATCGGCATTAAGCATTTACACATTTCAAAGCAATGGCCACGCCGGTGTCCGAGAGGACTGTGATACACGTTTGCAGATTTTCTCCTATGTTGGCGTGGGATCAAATCCTGCACACAGTGCGGCGATATATCTGGGTTCCAGTGGTTAAGGCAATTTCTACTGATGAGAATTGTACTTGCGCTCAGAAGCATCAGCAGACTTTCTTCCTTGTGGGCGAGGGTTCGAATCCTGCGAGGCTCGCGCAACAGGGCACCAGTGGTTAAGGCAATTGTACTGAGGAAAATTGTACTTGCGAAGCCAACTGGTCTATTGCGCAATAAAAATTTCATGCCAAAATTGTAACCCATTTGAAACATTTCCTAATCTCGTTTTCTCTAAAATTCCCCTAAGCTGTGTTGTCCGCGTCATAGGGTTGTCCCCTGAGCTTAGGCAATACCTTAAAAAAAACTTTATTAAGTCTGGTAGACTGAAATCATTTTAACATATTTTTCAAACAAATACCACCAGCGTGCTAAAAGTTGTTATTGTGAGAAACTCCGAGAGTTCCAGAAAGTTCAAGAGACCACTAACCTCGGGAGTAGTATAGGAGTTAAAGATGCTAAAATTCTTCGAAGCTAATTGACGTCAGTGACGTCAGATCGTGTTGATTCAAAGCAATATATTTCAGCACAGTTACTCTCTGCCGCATGTAGACATTAATTTTTTCCGTCCGAGTTTATTATCTAAATTTTACAGTGTACAGGTTAAGGACCTTCGATGGTGCAAAATACAAATCTATATATCCGGTTTTTCCATCTGGTATGGTTTTGTGACGTGGCGATTTATTAATATTTAGAGATAGCTTGTTGTTGGATAGCAAATACCTCCTCCGTTTGATGGGACCCTAAGACCCTGACACCTCGGCTCCTTGGCGGCATTTATTCCAGTCTTTTCCTACCACCTATTATGTTAGTAGTGGTTATATGAGGCTTTCTATTGTTTTGTTTTTGCAGAAAACCCCATCTGGGAGAGATTCACACTATTGGCTCCCTTTTCGGGACAATAGATTCTATTTCATGGTATCTTTAAACCAACAGTTTTTAGAAAGTATTAAAGTTTCAGGTATATTATCAATGTCAGGATAGCATCTTATATGCAGGAAAATCAACGGTAGAATTCAGACTGTGAGAAATTCTATTTACAAGGCTTTCAGAAACCATCGTACAGAAATAAAACAAGATAATGTCACAACCCAATTAACTGAGTTTGCATAGTATCCATTTGGGCATTTCTTGTGACCATCCAGTTGCATTAATTATGTAATTAATTCTCTGTTAATTCGCTTCGGAGGCACGGTGTCACGAGATGTCCTTCAAACAGATATCGGTGATTTTGTAGATACCTTAATCACTGAGGAGCAGTTAGGTGAATTAATTAAAGGAGTTTTCATTGGTAGCAATACGCTAATTTTCCAGCTCCGATACAAATCAGTTTTAGGGAGGGAATTGGATTGACTTGGTTTTAGGAAATTTTAGACTGTTCCACCAGCCTTGTAGCTAGAATACAACAAACAAGTAGGGAAGTTATACAATTCAGGAAACTCCATGTTTTTTTCTTTTTCCTGGTATGTGAATATTTCCTAGTCGGAAAATATTTCTAGACGCCGCTCGTGTTTGATCAGATTTGCATTTCTAGTTGTTTGCACTGAAAATTTCTCGATATGAACGGCAATAATGGTCGTTGTATATATATATACCATTCCGCCGGTAGCGGTCTAGTTCTGGTGAAAAGTGTGAATTTTCCCAAAAATTAAATATTTGGTTTTCCTAGAAATGAAGGGCTCCATCAGACTTTACTCTACTGTGGTCTGTTTTCTAGTTCACTAAGCTCCCTTTCCGTTCCACCCTTCCCCACACCAAAGCTCAAACCCGGTATCTTTGTTCATCAATCGCGGAATACATTCTAATCGAGTTCAGGAAGTAGCAATTTTCCAAACTTCAGTTTTAGTGTACAAACGTCTATCATTCCATTTGATGCCCCCGAAAATTGATTGATTCGCAAGTACTGACCGAAGAGTCTGTCCGAACTGTTTCTAACTATTTGCATACGGGGAGAATCATAGCTTTCTCGAGAATCGCCTCTCGTCAAAAGTTGAACAGGAATAAAAATAACGACTATCAATAAAAACCAGTGGATATATGAATCACCAGCGGGAACAGGAAGGCAATAACAAAAATTATATCTCGGTCTCAATTGGGGCTTATTGTTTGACAGGAGCTAGTTAGGTTCTAAGTCACCGCTTCCAAAAATAAACAAACAAAAAAGAGAAAGGAAAAAATTGGACGCTTGGTCGACTTATGTAGTTTTATCCAATGATGGATTGCCACATATTATCCTAGCTACAATCATTGCTATGGCAGACAGACGGATAGATTGTGTGCACTCTAGTGCCCTTGTGCCTGTCGTACATAATAGGATTCCATCACCACAGAAATAGGAAGGACTGCTAAAACCGATTCATATGTAGAAATTTGGGATATCCATTAATGGCACCTTAGACGGATGTTAAAGGTCAAATTGATATAACCCAAGGAGATTCAACACAGAGGTGCCACCAATGATTATAATGAGAGAATGGATATCAGTAATCCAAATTAAACAATGGGAAACTTATACAAGTTTCGAGGGAGTGATTATTATAAACAAAACCCGTCGTTATTTTTAAAAAATCCGGCGACTCAATTACTTGGGGTTCGTTTGATTGCAAAGAGATACAAAGGGATTCAGAAATGTCCACCACCACGGTTCTGTCCATGTCATGAACGAACTGTAGGTAAATAGTGCGCATTTATCCGGAGTTTCCATTATTGACCAGAATACCAAAGATGTTCCCAACAAAAATCTGGATAAATAAAAACGCATAAAGTTCATTAATGACCCAAGTATAGTACTCAATGGACGAGGCAACTGGCAGGATGTATTGTATACTCTTTTTTTCCAAATAGTGTCTGAGAATTTTTGGAATTTGATAATCGAATGATTTTCTGTTTGATCTGGTCAATTCCTGGACATGAAAATTTCAAAAATTTCTTTTCTTTGGGTGAAAAATGTACTTCATAAAAGTGAGCCACAGTATGGAGTAGAAGCGGGAATCTCTTCTAGTTTTCCTGTAACCAGCTACTCTTCTCGGTACACTGAACATAGATCAAATTGAAATATATGAAATTTTTCAATGGGGATATGAATCGAAGTAGTTCAAGAGACAATTAAACGAAGTGGAACTAACTGGAAATTTTTTGCAATATTACTATACTCTCACCTCTAATATCCCTTTCGGTTTCAATATATATATCGCTAGAATATGCACATTACAAAATGCAATGGAAAATATTATGAAATTCTTTATTAATGGATACGAAAATGTTAAAAGTAATTTTCATCCTAGCCGATGAATGGAGGTGACCTTATGTTACTTAAATTGTTGATATGACCAGGATTTAATTATGGTTTCCAGTCACAACAATAAGCCAAAATTCTCAAGTAAAATATATTAAAAAGAAGAAGAAAAATTATAAACTAAACTAAATAACATTAAACCATGTATACTTGATTTAATTACGAATATTATTCCCAAGTTCTTTATTGAATTTTCCCAGAAGATATTGGTGCTGTTCAAGAGTATATAAGGAAAATTATTCGCATCAGTATTACATATGTATATATAACAATTTACTTTGACTTTGTCGCATTAATTAAGAGATTGTTATTTATTCTTGACTTGACCCACTGAATGGTCGGTGAAATGTCTTTATTAACTCTACAGATTACGTCTTCCACTAAACCGACTGGCCTGGATATTTAGAGCTGGATGTCATCAGGGTGCATATAGAAATTAAACAGTGGGTCTGTTACGGACCCTTGTGGAACACCACAAAACAACACTAAGGAAAGAAGAATAAATTCCTCTAATATATACAGAAGGTGGGACCAGATCAATTTACACACCAAGGCAGGGAAAAGAAGTTGTTCAGACAACTTGCTTATAAGAATCTGACTATCTACTGTGTTGAAGGTCCTGAAGAAATCTAGTAAGAGTTGGATGGATAGCATATCGAGATCAATGGCTTGACAAATAGCGTGAGTAACTTGATTCAAAAATGCTACGTAGCCATGTTGGGATCTGAAGCCAAATTGAAATTGTCACGAAATGTTAACGTGTTAACGACGGATGACGCCTTATAGCGTCATTTACGATACTTCTCTGATAGACGGATGACGCCTTTTAGCGTCATATGGAATACTTTAAAACATAGAGCAGCGTGAACCTAACATAGGATC
Source organism: Dasypogon diadema (assembly GCA_006980735.1). Classification (NCBI taxonomy): domain Eukaryota; kingdom Metazoa; phylum Arthropoda; class Insecta; order Diptera; family Asilidae; genus Dasypogon; species Dasypogon diadema. Next base: position 10,155 of record QYTT01092146.1, on the reverse strand, counting down.
ACGGAATTTTAATACTAAATGCCCGCATGACCCCAGCACAGGGTCAAATACTATTACTGCTACTACAGGCCCTGGTTGATAGGCACTGTGATGCTCGTGCTAAGGTTGCATCATGGGTAAAGAGCAACAAGTTGATCATTAATGCTGCACCTTTAATTAAGTCTATAACACTTTTATCTTTGCTTTACGTTTGGCACGGGGTGTACTGCAGGGCTCTATAATAGGATCACTGCTTTTTTTTTTATCAATGACCTTCTAGAAGTGGTCCGCTATTCAAAAGCTCATCTTTATGCAGATGATGTGCAATTATATCTGGGCCAACCTATGGGCCTGACTCTTTGCCTGATATTTCATCTGTTATTTTGTTAAAAAGTAACAGAAGTTGATGTGATTATATAAACATGAGGTTTGGCAGATTCTATTTAGGTCTGCGAAAGCTCTGGCTTTTAGCTATAGTATTCTGTCTTGTAGCGTTTGCCTTTAGTTAGTAAAAGCCTCATTTGATTTTGGTGTCAACGTTTTTCCCAAACTGGAATGGACTTCAGAATCTCTTCCGACTAAGTATGCCCGAATTCTTCGTATCTCTTAGAACTTTTCCAATTTACTACCTCTCAGCGGAACTGAAATTTTGTAGTGCCTCGCTTCAGTAGATTTGAAATACGTGGCTGCTAGTTCCTGTTCTGTTGAGATCATCTGCCTGTAGAATGATTTACCAGCTGTTGTTCAGACTACATAACGCTTCTACAATCCGTGTTTTTTCCCCTCTTCATTACGACTGTCTTATTTTCTCGCGTATGAACTGTAATTAGTTAGGCACCATGTTTAATGGATATTTCTCTTTTTATTCTTTTATCTGTTTGAACTATATTATATTAATCTGAATTGCGTTCAATTTAGGCCCCAAGTTATAGAATGTACTTTGTAAGATTATAAATCTTGTGTGCTGTTACCATAGCAATAAATTGTCATTATCATTATCAAATTTAGATAATAGCATACCTGTAGATCTTTAACTAGAGAATGAAAAATAACGTATCTGTTTCGATATTTATAATTAAAAGAAAATCACTTTTATTAATTACTGAAGAAATCAAAATCAAAAATAATTTTTATCTTGTCTTCAAGCTACAAAAATCTGGTAATGATTTTTAGGCAGAGAAATACAAAAATCACAAATAATTACATATTATGATAGTTTTGCTGCCTGGCAACATTTCTCGCAATAATATTTCGACACAAATTGCGTCACAGTAGTTTGGGATTGGGATAGATCAGTTTCCCGTTCTTCGACTAGCAATAAAAATCCATTACACTTGCTGATAAAAATTTCGGACTCCTTTAGCTTGGCTTGGTAGTAGTAAACCCAAAATTCAGTGTATCGGCGCAGTTTAATACGTTTGCACGTTTTGTGATACCGGATAAAAAAAAGAATTAATTAGGTTTTGTAGAAGAAAGTAAAAATGTGAAAAATTAACTTGAATTGAGGTGCATTATGTGGATTATGTGAATTAAGTGTGTGAAAACAGTGGTGACGTTTATGTTAAGTGCGTCGTGTTGTTGTATTCCCTAACAAGAATTCAAACAGGGATCTCTACGTACATGGTAAGCAAGGAAAACTTAATTTCAATATTCTTAAAAAAAACAAATATTGTATATCCTGCCGCTTGTTTTTATAAATTATGTGGAAAATATGCTTTAAATGCTTGCAACAATGTTTCGAATTTTCCTAAAATTTTGTTATGACAATTCCACTAAATGTAGAAATTCCCCAATAATTTCATTGAAATATTTTTCTTTGATAAAGAGGAAATTATTTAAAACTTTCAGAAATTTTGAAGGTTCCAGAGGGCCTCAACTTGAGACCCACCTACCTTTCTAAAAGTAAATTCACCGGCTTCGGCAGAATATTTTTCGTAGAGCTTTATGAGATGATTTTTACAGTGCCATTTTATCTAGTTGTAGTTTCAAGTTCGACAGAGAATTTAAGGACTTGCAATATTCCGTAGAATTTTCGGCTTCTCATCTCATTCCATTGCCACATTATTCTCGTTAGGATTTGTCTCAATGTAGATTTTCCGAACTGCAAGCAGGTCTATGATTTTACCGAAATAGTTTGCAATAAAAGATATATAGTCGACGACCATTAAACGCTGTGATGTGTAATATATCAATATCTTTTGTTTCATATTTAGGCAAATTTTATGATGCCTTCAGAAAATGCATAACAATTCCTTCTTCATACTCCATACTATCGGAAGCCTGCAATTTTTCCCAAAATACTCCACAGATATTTCAGAGAGGAAGCCTATTAATTTCATAATTTTTCTCAAATAACTTTTAATTAACCCCAGCACCTCTTTATAGCCCAAAATTGAATTGTTATATTTTTGCTGAAATTCAACTCACTTCACTATCGACGGGGGTTGTGTAGTGCATAATCAATTCAAAAACCGCCTCGTGGTTTGTTAGTTAAAAGTTTTTCGAATTTTAATTAGCAACGACATATTGAACCTGTTGAAAAACCGGAAATATGTAGCAGTAGGCAGCTAATTATAATTCACACAATATATTATTGCAGAGAAATTGAAGAATAATTTTGTTATATGCCCAGAGAAATCCTCTGCACCCAAAAAGAGGGACTATATTCAGGCACAGATATTGGAGGAAGGTGGTGCACACCAAAAATTATGAAATCCAGCTCTGGTACAAAAGGTTTACCATCGGATCCCGACTGTGTGTAAATGGTTTTGTTCTATAAAATGCTATGGATTGACGACTGGCTGACAGACAGACGAAATCTTTTAAATGGGTGGCCACAGTACAGTACCACATTAACAGCAGCAACAGCACGGGATTTCAACTCCATTGGTTGAGGATGAGACTAGCGGATGGACTAAAATATCAGCACCATGTACTATCGTTGCAGCAATAGTATTCATTCACCACCATCAACCAGTCTATTTCAGTATCAATCATTTCAACAAAAGACTGATTGATTGATGCACTCTTAGGGATTGAATTGATAATTTTGTTTGGATGACAAGGGCGGCGGTCATGTGAAATTTTGTTAATTTTGTAAACAACAACCGCAAAAAAGGGAAAATTTTGTTTTTGTCCCGGTGTGTCCAAGCGGTCATGGTATACCATTGAGTACATCATTGTTTAGCCGCCCCCCAATCAATACGTAATTTAATCAAAAGCCTATTGAAATTAGCTCCCAGCTAAAAGCATCGTTTAAATAATGAAAGGTGCTGAAGTAAGTCTATGTACCATGACCACTACTGTTTCTGGGAAATTAATACAAAATTCAAATTCCACCATTTGCTTTTCGTAAATTGGCCTTAAATAAGAAAATAAGTTGTCACCGTTTATTCGATGGCATCTCATGACCAATGTCCTACAACTCCTTTGAAAATTATAGATTGTTTTAACGTCACGTATAAACTAATATAGTTATCCCAAATTAATTTTAATTTTAATTGAAATATGTTAAGAGTGTCACATGGCTCTGTACTGGGTCCTTATTTTTATTTCTTATAAATGGTGGTGTAGAAGCAAGTGGTGGGTCTTTAGCCCCCAAATTAGGTATAAATAAAGCCTCCATATTTATCAAGGTTCAAATTATCCGCGCAATTTAAGTGCATTTGCTCTTCTACCATGTCGAACCTGTGATTGTGAGATAACGCAAGTAAACTCCCAAAGCCCACAGAAGCCAAGGAACATCCGTCCCAAAGGTTGAATGACTAGTTGATGGTTAACAGTAGTGGTAAAAGGGAAAGTTCCCTACCGATTTCAGGTCAATGTTGGTTGCATGAATACTTTGTCATTAAAGGTTAGCTTTTCCAGGAGGGACGCTTTCTCCGAATGTGCTACCAAATAATTGCCCTCCCTCTTTCCCTGGGTTTCTTGTTTTTAGCAGGCTGCCTGAAATGGTTGTTCTACATTTTCAAAGGGGTGTGAGATAGTATAAATATCTTCTAGAAGGCTTCCATAATCCGGATAGCTTCCTTAAGGTCATTAATGATTACTGTAATTCCACCAAAATCAGAGGAATATATGAGCGGACAAAAAACTATAGCATTGTTGAGCTCCTTGGAATATTTAACTTGTATTCCGATTGTAAGCAGAAAAATTGACCACGACATCGTTGACAAGCTAACAGACAACCTATGTAAATCATGCACGAATATCAATCCGCGGAAGGGTTGGCAGTTAACTAGTGACGTATAGATACAAGTATATGGAAAAATTGCTGGACAAAGATATGCACCGAGCTAATCTTGAATGCGAATCCATTTCAGCTTCGTTCTTTGAGAGGTGGTATAATCGAATTCAACAGAAGCTTCAGACCCTTCTCTGGTCAATTTTATGCAGAAAGATGTTGGCATACCTTTAACGCTTAACCAGGTACTACAGTGAAACTCTTAAAACTCCTTTAGGTATCCGTGGCATTAGTTGGCAAGTGCCTAAGAGAAATGTGTTTTTAGTGGTTGTCTAGTACAGCCTGCCATCCAGCCTGTTGCACAAATTGCAAATTAGATATGCCATTTCACGGGAGTCCGTATCGCATCATTCCTTACTTGAAAATCGGAGTATCTTCTTTAGAATAAATATACGATGCCAGCCTGCCTATACTTGTTGGACATTGGTTCTTACTTATGTGCATGTCACCGTTAACCTTTGTCATTTGTTATTCAACTCCTGGAACGAAGGGAATGTTTTGATTCATGCAAAAAGCACAAAAACATACTAACAAATCATTGAAATGAGAAGTGAGAGGAGACCAATTTCTTTTGAAATTTATATTGTGATTGCACTCCCTCCCTCCTATCGGCCTCCCGCCGATATTAGAGTCCATCCTATCAAACTTGTAAGAAAGAAAGAACAGATCGAAAAAAATATATATATACATATTACCAAACCGTTCATGGCCAATAAATAATCTGGTAAAGATACAAGGTAAGGTGAAGAAACCTATGCCGCTAACCATCCTTCGTTATACTCTGATTTACATTCAAGGAATCTTCAAGGCCCATGACCCTTAACACGTTTACTTTTTCGAATGTATGCTGTGTGGAGCTGATGAACTTGCGATAAGTTCAGGAATTGGACTTAGGTAAATTGAAGAGGTAATGTGCATCTAGGAATTTATTCTATACAATGAGTCCCTATGATGTTCATTACTTTTGCGTCACCATGATCTATTGTGATATTTTATGACTTCGATTTTCCGATTAAGATTACTGCTCATAATGAAGCATATGACTCCTTCAGAGATATATAATTTCACTGGTCGCTTTTTCTAGATCTTGCAACTTTCGATGGATTTTCGCTTCACAAAAGTAAATAATATACCTTACAGTCTCAATGTCTCTAGAAAGCACCGACAAATATTATTCCCCAAATTAAAGAACAGTATTCGAAAAATAAATCCATTTAAAGCCTCAGTTCCGACTTCCAGAAGATAACAATTACATCAAAGTGGCCTCAGCGGTGTCTTTCCACTGCTTCACATTTAATACACCACAGGATATTTACGTGTAATATGGGGGAATGGTGAACTTTATCAGGCAAGACTATCCTCCAACAAGACAACACCTGTTTTAACTCCTTCGTGTATGCACTGAGAGCCTTATGTGCGATGTAAAACTTATCGTTAAGGGTTTCTGCTCCAAATCTTTCTTCTGTCTTACATAAATCCAATAAGGGTGATTATAGTGTGCACTTTTTTGTACCCGTATTGATGATCCAGTTTCCAGTATTCATTTAAGGTCGAAACAGCATTAAAAGAAAGAGGATAGGAGATATAATCGAACCTAATGGCATTTCGTATTAATCATATGCAAATGGAAGCAAACATAAAAAAACTAGGTGATCTTTAAGATTATCTAAAAGATCAGAATGTTAGACTCGGCTGAGGGCGCTAAGAATACCCCAAGTAAAGGTTTCGGATTCATAAAAATTATGGAGATGTCAGACAGGTTTAGATGCAAAAGAAGCTCAACATTTGAGTACCAAAGGGCAAAATACCATAAGATCCACAGTTGCCTAGGTAACGGGTCAACAGAATTTTTTTTAGATACTCAATTGGGATTACCTTTGATAGTGTCTTTCTGCCCTTATAATGTTTTGGTAACTCGTAATAATTTTTAAAAAATGGATTGAAGTTTTTTACGTGACCGTTCAATTTATGTAGTTTTGAATGAGCTTTGAATGCATCGGGAAATTAATTCGAAATCGGTAGAATTTTCAAAATTCATATCCTTGACTTAGACAGAATAGGATTTTGATGTTTATGCAAACATTTGATCAGTTTAAAGATTACGAAGAGGTTCGGGGAGGTCGACAATAATGCGTGTTCAGAAGGTTTTATTTTCAATGATCTAAAGAAATTTTTCTCACAAAATAAAATCTCAGATATAGAATATATATATATATATTTTTAACTTGTATTCATCGTTAGTATTCTGTTGGTATCAGAATAACTTAGAAACCGTTGCATTTACACGAGCCCCTTACTATTTAAACCTATTATTAACGATGGCATAATATGTCTCACTATATCTAAAATATAAAAAATCTCTTTACATTTTCATATCGAAAATTTATATATTTTAAATTTTTTTTGCAATTCTTAGCGTTAATTTTATTTAGATCTTGTTCGGATACAGTGACTCACATTTTTGGATAAATGGATATCAACAGGGCTTTACTATGTACTTTAAAAAACCACATGCCAAGTTGGTTTCCTGAATAAGCGAAAGAAATTATATAAGCAATTTAAACACTTCCTCCTCCCATACAATCAATTCATTAAAACAGTCATGACAGGTGAACAGACTGGAAACAAAAATGGTCTAAAAACAAAAACGAAATATAACCCAAAAACGGACTCAATTTTATCCATTCCATACCCCGTAAAAATGGTTTAACCAATCTCGAGCCATCGCGACTTGCTAACTATCTTGTTTTGCACGTTATCATCTTGGAGGTGTGCAAAATTTTACCGCCTCGTTTGGTTAACTTTTTGATTGTAATTGAAATAATAAGAGGATATTATTATGGTCTCATCGTGAAGACTGTACGCGATGAGATACCTGACCGATCCATCCAAGTTAAGGTGCATGCTCAGGCTCAGGCGAAACCTTTGAAATATATCGCATTGCACTTTCGTTTGACTATAAAACTTGGACGTCAGATTGTCTGTCTATCTTCTGCCCTCAAATGTGATTTCTGTCCGACAATAAATGTTGATGTATATAGTCCAGTCAGTGTCCAGGACTGGCTTTTCGGTAACCATCATCATCTCTTCATATCACAGTTCAAAAGTACATAACGTACGGATCGTGCAACAATCTCTCTCAACTCATAACACTAAAGATACTAGTCTGTTGGACTGGATAAAAAGGTGAAAAAGATGAGGGGGAAACGATCCACATAAAACGGTAAGTGATGCTGGTGATGGGATGATGATTAGGCGAAAAAGAAATCTCTCAACAGTCAGTCAGTCACGCTGGGTGAAAATTATACGGTTGTGGCAGTTTATAGCATAAATTTCACGGCTTGATATACTACATTCCCAGCAACAATGTATATAAGTTCATGTATGCATGCATGATAAAAGATGCAACAAGCCAGATTCAATATAATTCGGTCCCGGACATGTAGAATAAGGAAAATTTTTGTACAACACACTAACAACAAGAATAGCACGTTCGTGGAGTATCTACATACATTAAGGATGGTTACATCAATAATGATAACGAGCATGATGATAGCCGGCCTGATTGGCCTTTGATTTACCCTAAAAACAATTCTATCCGATGTTCCCCTTTGGGTTTGTTTTTCTTAATGTCAATCATATGCTAGCAACACCACTGCGGAGTGCGGAGTGGATATAACAGAGTAGAGTAGGGTGGAGGGTAAGAAATTGTGATAAAAATTCCATTCACAATTTTACGTCCAAATTATTTGCATTTCTCTATCCATTGCTTGATTGCGAGAAAATTTCCTGAAGCCGTGATGACCTTTCTGTAATACCATGGGAAAATATGCATGTAAAGAATCGGGGCAATTTACAACTCAGTGGAATGTTCAGAAAATTTGTTAGAAGTGCAAAATGACCATCTTGTTTTGAAGGATTCACTATGAAATCACCAAGTGAATGTGAAGTGATTAGCGCTTAAAGTGCACAAGATCGAAATAATATCGCAATACGAGCAATTTATAGGAGGAGGCTTCAGATTTGTCAGTTCTGATTCAAATTTTCATGCTTTTCCTTAATTTCGAGGAAGAGGGAAAAGGGATCCGCAAAAATACAGATTGGGAATTGTATAGAAGCGTACTGTACATGAGCCCAGACAAATCAGTGGCTAAATAAATGAATCTATTGTGCTTGTTAAAATGGCCATCTTCTCTCTTATAAGGTATGAAAAAAGTATTTCTCCATACATTAGAAAGACTAAAAATGGAAGGCTAAGAAAGCCAATAGAAGCCAATAAATAGAGATCTTGGCGTGCGTTCTGTAAAACGGTCTAGAGTTTACCTAATACTTTTGAAGAGCTTTGGCCTAGGAAGGTAGTGCCGATCGATCGCTGGATTGGGACTGGCTCAAATGGATCACACAAGCATTTACAACTTGTTAGGTACCAGGAAGAGAGGTTATTCTCCTGCAATAGAGCATTTAAATCCTTTTGCCTTCAATCTCTGAATTCTTTAGAGATTTTAATTGATCATGGCAACTCTAGTGATCCTCCAGCACGTCTCTATGACTGCGTCTTTCCATAGCCTGCGATTTTGAGCACATGCTCGCCAAAGTATCACATATGGGCTTTTCTAGGTTTCCAGTGACCATAAGGGACGAAAATTAAACTAATATCTCTTCTTACTTCTCTTCCCTTTTCCTTGGTTTTGATAGACTTTGTGGCTGATGCTCGGGAGGAATTCTATACTAACCAAAGAACTAAACCAGAGATTTCGTTGGAACAACATTCATTAAAGTAGTGATAGTAAGGCTAGCGTCATTGCGTCGGTGCTCCAGATGATCGATTATAGAAGCAATGGCCTCGTCGCCAATGTCCTTAAAAGTTTTGTTAAATGCGGACAATGCAGGATATCCTACCCTCACCAAAATATGTGAATTAAATTCAAGCCTGGATCTTGCATCGATGTAGCCCAGGCCCATAATCGCATATTTTACAATAGCGAAAATGTAATCCGTCCTAGTATGATTTTTGGATGCCTGAGTCCCTAAAATGTTCAAATTAGGATAGTTTGAAATGCCGACGTAGAGGAGAGAAGGGGGCGTGATGTTCTTTTGAGAGATATTAGACAGCTTTGCATTTTGGAGGCATTAAGCCCTGCACGATTCGCCCTGCCCCATTTTAGTATGTGGTCGTCATGGAGTGCGTGCTCGATATTACCGTAGGAACATTTATGCGTTTCGCATGCTTAACAACGAGGTAGCGCTATATCACGACAATCTTGATGTTATATACGTCTATGCACTTAGGAGGAAGCAGTTACTTATAATAACTTCTCAATCGATATATCTTTTTGCTGATTGTAGTCCGCCTATGGGTCTGCCCATACAGCGATATTGCCATTAACAGCTTAGCAGCATTGCTACTGAAAGATGTCGCCGATTCAAACACGCAACAATCAAACGGTTGAATCCACCAAAATTGAACTATAGTTTGAAAAAAAGTCGATCACTCCATCTACATGCCACTCCTCTCTGCTTGGAGTACTAAAGAAGAAACTTCTTTCGGAATCGAACTGTGGGACTGTATAATCGGTGGGCATATACATATGCCCTGGAGGCTTCGTTATGGGGAATTGAAACAGGACTGGACACATACTTCGGGATATATATCAACTCTACCAATGATAAATCTAAAGATGTGCGGACTTGGATTATATAACGTAAGAACGTTTTCGCTTCGACGAAGTTCTTGTAAAAATTGCAACTCTTTTCACCTAAAGCGAAGGAGAGTACATACCGAATTCCAATTAGACTTGCTGTATGTCTCAGAAACGTGGGTCCTAAGAAAGCAACAAAAGAGAGGACTAAAAGTGATTGGTTAGAGATTCTTGTGGTATAACGAAGTTCTGAACCGAAATATTATGAAGCCTTCATGAAATTCGTTGGATTTA